>CAEGAF010036120.1:0-90696 GCA_903067075.1 Micropoecilia bifurca | reverse complement strand
AAAATCCAGCGATTTTGAAGAAAAACTATTCAGAATTGGTTAAGTTAAGTAAAAAATAGACACTTTATAGTACAAACCCACAGGGTGAAAATAGCAATATAAATGATTTTATATTATATATTATTTTTCCATATGACAGGGGAGGTTCTGCCTCACCTGCCTCCCCTGACCGCACGTCACTGGTAATTTATTTTTTTCTTACTTTTTGCTTGAGTAAAAATATGTTGAAGTAATGCTACTTCTACTTGAGTACAGCTGCACCTTACCTTGAATTAAGGTAAAGTGTTTTCTCTGCTTGCATGTTTAAGGTTGTTGTCCTTTTGAAAGGTCTTTGGGATTTTTCAGCTTTTAACAAGTTTTCTTTGAGTTTTACTTAATGTTGAGCTCAAATTAACTCCAATCAATTCTGACCAACTTGTTTGCTCCTGTTGAAAACAAAGCGTCTCCTCAGCATAATTCTGCTTTAACTGTGGTTTCATCTGACCAGAGTAATTTGTTTTAGTTTTTTGAATGTTTATTGAAGAGACAGTGTAAAAAAATAGTTGAAGGATGTAAATCCTCTAATCTGTGTATCTTGTAAAGCTTTTCCCCTCCATCAGCTGTGAGGATGTGTCGTCTCAGTGGAGCCATGTTTCACGCGTCTGAGTGGTCAGGTGGTTGTTAAGCTGCGGCTGGAGTTTTACTCGTGCCGTATTGCATCCCTGCTGTCGTTGGTGGCTGCCTGCAGATATGTTAAAGCAAAGTGGCCATTGTCATTTAAATTTTCAAATCATTGTGAAGGACAGCAAAGCATCTGATAGAAATGATTACAGGGTCGAAAATTACAGGTTTCCTTTGGCCAGCGCTGATTGTTGATTGGCCACTCGGTCAGCGGGTGGGGATGGGACGGGGCGGCTGACTTTTCAGGACTAGCAGAGGTAATGTGGCTTAAAAAATCTCAGAGGAATGAAAATCGGCATTCAGCCCATCTGCAAAAGTAGAACCTGGCATCGTTTTCCGCTCAGAAACGTTGGCGCACCCGTGTCATACAGAGGCTGCGGTGGGATTGGATGTGGAGGTTCAGATTGTGCATAAATGGTCAGTGTGGCTATAGATGTAAAATGTTAGAGCAGGGCAATAATTGCATTTGCTCTGGAATCATGTGATAGCGTTCATTTTGCTGTGACCGGTTTATCTTGTGTGTCTCTTGTCGGTGCTACACCACCTTTCTCCGGTGCTGCACAGATTGAGGCTTGTTTGGGGGACACTAGCATGTGTGTGTCGCGCTGGATAGGGGTTTTTATCTGGCATTGTGTCCATGCAGGGTGGAGATGCTATCAGAATTAAAACCTGCTTCTCTATGGAGCCCTGTCATCCAACAATGGAGAACAGCATTACCCAGAGTGCAGCAGGACAAAGCCTCCTTTTCTTATCTCGGGGATTGGAATATTCACAGAGTGATTTAGCTGCTTTTACCAAGGGGAAGTGTCAGGCTCAGGAAGAGAGAGACGGCACAGCAGAGACGGAAAAGAGGAGGGGAAAGACATAATGAGACCTGCAGGATGTTTACAAAGGGATGTTAAAAGGCTGGAAATTGCAGATTGATGGGTAAAATTGGGGGCATGAGATATAACTGTAGCATTTTCAGCCACTTTTCTTATAATCGAGCATTTATTTTCATTTTGTTTTCACTTCTTTATTCAACCCGTATTCGTCTTGCCCGTCCCTGTGCAAGTCATGCAAGTGGATGAGGCTCCTCCGTCTGAAGAGGGGGCAGGACACTGATGACACAAGCATGGAGAATGACATTCACTCTGCTGAATTTGCACTGTGCATTGGAGCTTTAATCTGGGGGCACGTTTGTTTATTGGCATAAAAATGAACATCTGCATGGAGCTATGCTTGGACGGCACGGTCTCCGCAGCTCCCTAATCGCTTAAGAGCCTGGAGATGTGGAGCATGCCGACGAGAAAACAGAAGAAGAGGGATTCAGCCGCGCCCAGGGCCGCTGTCATGCACTCCTTTATCTGCGTCTCACTTAAGCTCAGTCGCTCTCTCCCTCTTTCTCCTCCTGCAGGCCAACAGTTTTAATTTTATAGAAAGGCGCCTGGTTGTTTTATTTATTGGCTTCACAGTATGGGCAGGCATTTTGTGAGACAACACATTTTCTTAAAAGCATTTGAACTCAAACACATTGGCCACACAGTTCTGAGGCCAACATCCAAATGGCCAATTGTGGATTCAGTGCAATAAGAATATGAAAAGTGGGATTTTGTCTGTGCAACAGTAACTCCCCACCTTCATTCAACACACATTTCATTTAGTTATTAGACCTACTAGCACAAAAAATTATATCGATTTGTTTTTTTTGTGCTTTTAAAAACCCAAAAAGCACAAACGGAAAAAAAATATATATGTTCAAACATGCTTCCTTCCCTGCAAAAACACAACATTTTTCCAAGTATTTTTGCTCTAGTTTCTAGAGCAAATATCTTAGTACACATGAAATATGACAAAACTAACTTTTCAACAAGAAATATGAGCTTAATTTGAGTCTATATTGCCATAATATTGGTAAGTTATTTCACTTATTGTAATATGGGAAATATGTTTTGTACTAAGAGAAATAATCTTCCAATACTTATCAGAATAGTAATTTTTTGTCAATATTAAGGATTTATTGACTTAAAACAAACTCATATTTCTTGATGAAATATTATTTATTAATTCGTTTTGTCTTACTTAAAGTGTGCTGAGATATTTTCAGTAGAGATTAGACCAAAGATACTTAGTAATATTTTGTGTTTTTGCACCGTTTACTAGCCAGACCGTTTTATCTCCCACACCATCCACCCTGCATCGTAAGAGAATCTTTTTCTTTGTAAAACATTGTTTTAACATAAATAGCACATTTCTCTGTGAAAAACACATGAAGTTATCTGGAAATGACACTTCTTCACTCTCTTTCACATAAAAGAAGTGTTTATTGCTGGTGCAGATTGGCCACTTCACACAGGCACATTCAAGTACCAGGAAAAAAAGAAGAAGAAAAACAGACTTCGGTCTCTGGTTACTCAACAGGTGGATTCTGGTTTTAGAGCTTTTTCCATCTGGCCCTTTAAGGACTGAGATGTTTACAGATACTTTATCTTTATAAACATAAATCCCCAAGAATCAAGTGAGACAACCCTTCAATGCTTGGAGTTGCATCTAATTTCCTTCTTTATACACACAGTGTGTAGCGACTGGTTGAATGTTTGATACAAAGGCAGACAATCACAGTGGATTTCATCACAAAGAGGCTGGAACATGAAAAACAAAAGACAAAAGAAATTCAAATTCAATAGCAGCCCTGCGCAAAATTGTTGTGCATCCTACACAAAGGATGTGTTGTTGTTGTCCAGTCACTTTTCTCCTGGGCAGATTGATTTCAACAAATGAAGTACAAAATGTACAAAGGTGTTTTTAAAGCTCGGGCATCGGCTGATCTGCACTGGTGTGTTTTCCCTCCTGTTGGGGTAAAACAGGAAAACGGTGCATATTTTGTCTTTAAGCACCTGCACCTTTATTAGGATTTTATGTTTCTTGAAAACATAAAAGATTTCATATCTTATTCACAGATGACCTCTCCAGTTCAAGATCAGAGCAGTTAAAGGGCTTTTAGATCTCTGACATTTTTCCACATGTCTGTGATTAATTTACAGCCTTTTAAAAATCACACGTTCACCTTTTCACTCTGGGAAAAACATCTGGGCCACATAAACTAAAGGAAATGAGCTGAGCAAATTAGTTTCTGATGGCGTTCGTGTGATTTTCCTTTTTCTTTTTTGACAACTGTCCTTTTAGTGCGAATGCCCTTGTGTTCCAGGAGAAATTAGATGTCAGTCATTACCGAGTAAAAGTAATGCAAATTGTAAGGTGTAAGTTTGGTGTGTGAGCAATAGAAGTGAGGTTATACTGGTGGGCTTAATCTGTTGCTTAAACTGAGTAATTTCATTTTTTTTGTACTTTTAATCACTTAATATTGGCGGTAAGTTTCTCCGGGGTCTAAAAAGTGACAGAGTAGAGAAAGAAGCAGAGATTCAACAATCACATTTTTCAACAGTGATTTAATATGATGCCACATTCTCAATTATTGTTAGAAGTTTTAAAGAAAAGCATTTTTACAATTTATTTTGTTGCATGCAGTCACTAAGTATTTAGACAAATGTTTATGGAGCTGACCTTCCTGTTATCTGCTGAAGGAAATGCTCTGTTTTGCAGCCATTCTTTTTATTTACTCTATTTTTTATGTATTTCTAGTTATGTCTTTTAGTTTTTCTATGTATGGTTGTCTTTTTAACCTTATGGTCTATTAAGACATTCTAACAGCATGTACATAACATCTTATTTTATTTGCTTCGTTCTATCACTTTGCTTCAGTCAATCAATGGCTTGTCTTGGTATGTAGAAAATAAAAAAATCTTTCTTCTTAAACCTCTGTTCTTACTCTAGCTTTATTTTTATGGTCCCAATAGAGCCAGCTGAGTCTTTAATAATCTGTAACCACACCAAGGAGTGTTGTTCACTGATTGGAAACAGGTAAAATGTTTCAGTGTCTGACCTTACAAGGTCAAATGGGAGCCCATAACACACCAACACATCAGACAAACATGCACACACACGCATACATAAGGGCAATTTAGATTATTTTTAGAGACCAACCCACTTCCCAGTCCTGTTTTTGGACTGTGGGAGGAAGTCAGAGTACCCAGAAAAAACCCACACAGTCAGAGGGAGAACATGGAAAAAACAGCCAGGATTCAAACACAGGAGCTGGACGGCATTGTTACCTGCTGTACCGCCATTCCTAATGCATTCAAACCGAAAACTTCACAAAATAATGTTGAGATTTTCTTGTATTTTCTTGCTGAATTTCCACACCAGCTGAGCTGTGTGTGTGTGTGTGTGTGTGTGTGTGTGTGTGTGTGTGTGTGTGTGTGTGTGTGTGTGTGTGTGTGTGTGTGTTTACCTTTCGGGGCCGATGCGTGCGGGTTAATGAAGAGCAGTAAATGAAATCCTTTATTGTGTTTGATATAATGTCAGCTTCCATTAGGGAAACTGGTGGAAGGAATGATTGCTAGACTATCTGGGAGAGGGTGTGCCGTATGCCGTATGTGTGTGTTTGGCTTTTTTACTTCACGCTTGTGTGGACACCCCAGGGCACAGCAGAGGCAGAGAGTGTCGTCTGTAATTATAAAATCATTAGCAGGTGTCCAGAGGAGATATGAATATGACTGTAATCTGTCCTCGCCCATGATGGAGCGCTTGTCACACACTCAAATGTCAGCCTGTCTCCACCTGCACATCGGGGGAGTTCAGATTCAAAAGGTTTACTCCTAGCGACTCCTCACTCATGGCGCGGACCCCAACGTGGAAGCCGTGTGTCGGCCATTTTTCAGTCATCGTTGTTACCCTGCTCACATGGATCATTAATGACAAATTGCCCATATTGAAATTTTAGGTGTTAAAGGATGTGGCCTTAAATCTTCAGTCACTTTTATATAAAAAAATGTTTTTTGTTAAAATTATCCTTATGTTGTGACAGTATAATATCAGACAGATAATTTGTGAAAAAATAAAACTCTTGTGTCTTCATCCAGTGCTGCCAGTGCTGTTGGCTGTTTCAGTCAGAAACAGCCAATCAGAGCCAGGAGGAGGGTCTTAATGCTGTCAATCACTCTCATGCTCACCACCTCACTCCACACCACCTTGCTAATCTGTATGCTAATGCTAGTTAGCATAGCCACTGATGACCCCAGGCAAACGTTTTCTGTAGCAATAAATTGTTTTTCAAAATTAGCACATAAAGCAGCGTACATGAGGGTGATCGACAGCGCTAAGACCCTCCTCCTGGCTCTGATTAGTTGTTTTTGACTGTGTGATTCTTCAGACAGCAGTAGTAACTCTGGAAAGAGGTGAAGCAGATCAATCTTTCTCATCTGTCTCATACTGTCATGACATGGTGACAGATTTAATAAAAATGGAGAAAAAAAAAAATTTTTGACAAATGTTACATACTGCAGCTTTAAGGTGAAGGTTATTTTATCTTCCCATCTGATGTTATTTTTTTAAATCATTTTCATGTTGAAAATGAGTGAAAAAAAAAAGCCAAAGACAGGCGGACACGTATCCGCTCAGATGCTCAAGTGAGCAGACATTTTCAGCAGTGACAAAGTCACATTGTAATCTGGAGCAGAGAGGCGGTTTCTATAGCAACGCTAGACATCTAACCTACACGCTGCTGCTTTTGCCGAAGTCTGAAATTGGTGCGAGGAGACTGGTTGGAGAAACAGAGATGGGAGGAGAGAGATGAAGATAAGACATGGCAAGGAGGAGAAGGAGGCAAGGAGGAAGAGGAAGAGGAGTGATGAAGCAAATGAGAGGAAAGGAAGCAGAGAGAGATAAGAGTGAGGAGAGGATAGCGGGAGTAGAAGATGAGCGGAGGAGATTGATGCAGGGGAGGGGCAGGAGATCATCACCTGACCTCAGTGTTTGTCTCCCTTTTTGTATTTGTTGGTTCACTCTGAGTCATAGATTTAATTTACTGATAGCACTTTGTGTCGGTGGGAATTTCTCCTATGTTCAACACTGAGCGCAATCTATATGTGTGCAAATGAACTTAGAAGTTAAATCAATACCTAATGCAATTTTCTTTGTATGTAAACAACATGCACATCGTGTGCATAAAGGGTAAGGAGATCAGCGTAGGATAATTGCTGCGCTTATGTGGAATCAGATGTGTGTTTAACCTAAATCCGTTCCCAAAGAGACCTGTGACCAGCTGCAGCAGATGGTTCCGCCGACCCTGGTCATGACTCAGGGTCATGGTGGCTTTGGAAGCACAAGCATTGAGCCGTCTCGTCTGTGCACATGTGCTCAGATTGCATTCATGAGTAACTACAAATTACCCAGGGCTGCTGGGGAAAGAACGGCAATGTGCAGCTGTGGAATATTTGGATAAAAGTATGTCTTTGTCTAGTTCAATAGAATAGAATAGAATAGAATTCAACTTTATTGTCATTGCACTGTCACAAGTACAAGCAACAAAATGTAGTTTGCATCTATCCAGAAGTGCTATACAGTGCTATAAAAATAAAAGGTTCAGTATAAAAATAATATAATATAAATAAAAAAAATATGGGAGCTATGTGCACATATACAGATTATACAGAAATGTTAGGAATGAATTGTATGTGTATTAGAAGATTTACAATACAAGATAGATAATGGCAAATAAGATTTCCAGATTATATACAGACTATATACAGATTATGTATGAGTGTGAGGACAGTCCGTATGTTACTCTTGATTGGGGGGGTTCAGTTCTTATAGTTGTGTCAGGAGGCGTTCAGGAGCCTGACAGCTGTGGGAAAGAAGCTGTTCCGATGCCTGGTGGTTCTGGTCCGCAGGCTTCAGTAGCGCCCCCCAGAGGGCAGGAGGGAGAAGACTGTATACGCGGGGTGAGTGAAGTCCTTGGTGATTTTCCAAGCCCTTTTCAGACACCTCTTCCTGTAGGTGTCCTTGATGACAGGGAGCGATGCCCCGGCGATGTGCTGGGCAGGTTTCACCACCCTCTGCAGCGCCTTCCGGTCGGAGACAGAGCAGTTCCCATACCAGACTGTAAAGCAGTTGGTGAGGATGCTCTCGATGGTGCAGCGGTAGAGGTTGGTGATGATGTCTGAGGACAGGTGGTTCTTCCTCAGGGTCCTCATGAAGAAGAGGCGCTGGTGCGCCTTCTTGATCAGTTTGGAGCAGATGGTCGTCCAGGTCAGGTCCTCGGAGATGTGGACCCCCAGGAACTTGACATATGTTGTGTTTCTGGACTATAACAGCTTAGTTGCTTTTATCAGAATAGATTGGGCATCTAGGTCATGGGGGGTCTGTTTAGAAGCAGCCAGTGAAAGCATTGCTTTTGGTAAAACCATTTAATAGTTTCTAGTTTATTATAATTCAGTTCTTTACAGTGAAAAAATATTATTTAATTTTAAAGTTAATTTTAAAGTCTAAAGTAGGCAGTGGAAAATCAAACTTTAGGTGGGTGGAATCAACTCACTCACTCTTTGGTTACCTAGCAACAACCTGTTAAGTAACTTACGGTTACCTAGCAACTACATGTTGGGTAACTTGTGCAGCAGCAGTGAAAACTGGATAAAACATGAAAGGTCACGCCACCATTTTGGCAGTATTTCAGATTTTTAAAACGACAAAAAAGAATCAATAATTATCTATATCAACTGATAAGACAATATCAGTTATATGAGACATATGGACATATATCATGTAGCTGTTTTCATCAAGATCTGCCATGATTTTTGATGGCTTATCACTTGAGTAAGCTTGAGTAACTTTGATTTCATTTCTTATTTAATGTAAACACAGCAATACATTGTTCCCACAAGTCTGATCTGCACCATGTTAGTAGGCAAACATTTGTGCAATTTATAGCGGACCCATGGATTCAAGACCAACAAAAGGAAAATATGTGGACACTCTTGACCAATGTGCTAGAGCAGAGGTTCCCAAACTTTTTCTCCAGCGCCCCTCCAGTGGTTTCGAAACATTTTCTGGGCCCCCCTATGGATTACAAATGGCTGTCTGGTTGAACGATGTGTGGGAGGAGAGAGAGGATTCTTAGAGAGTTCTTAAGGTGTTGTATTGATATTAGCTAGTCATCTTTTAGCTACTTTACCTCCATCCAGCAGCTTTACTCAACTCAGTCGGTTCTTTTACATTTTGCTGGTTTGCTGCCATGTTTCTAACACACCTGTGTAGCTCCATCCAGCAGCAGGTGTAAACCCAGCGCAAGTGTCATAGCGTCATGATGCGTTTAAAGGCGGCTCGGAAAAACAGGTTACAACATGTTAACAACGGATTAAACGGTTTTAACTGCTGATAAAAGTGACAGAGGACAGAGATATGGGAAGTGTGGAAGCCCCTACTGTATCAAATTGACAGGAATAACAGAGAGTTGGCCATTCTAAGGTAAAAACCCAGCGCATACAGTGTTCAGGTTTTTTTTTTTTTCATCTGGCTTCCCGCCCCCCCCTGCAGTGGCACGGCGCCCCCCCTAGGGGACGTGCCCCACAGTTTGGGAACCTCTGTGCTAGAGAAAGGTTCTGGTGACTTGCAAAACAAGTACATGTAGTAACATTCATGTAGGCTACATGTTCGTCTTTGTTTACCAGATAAAATCTACATTAGCTAAGCTAATTTTGCTAGTTTGGCAGTAATAACTACAGTAAACATTGCTGATATTTATCTTAGTACAAACATCTGCGACTGAGTAATATGTATAATGTACTTATTGCATTGTTTATAAGTTAGGAACAAGACAACAGTTCGTTCTGAGCGTGTGGCTTGTTCATTGTTGTCATAGCAACCGCCTGCCAAGATGACTGTTCATGGACGTGTGACGTTACATGAGAAATACTTATTGCGATTTATTTTTTTCTGAATCAGCAGAATATAAACAGATTTGTCCACGTTGGTCGTAGAGACACAGCTGCTGTCTGGTGTTTGTTCGTGTTGTGCTCTGGATGTGGAGAACCAGGCGTTTCTCGACAGAAAGCCGTCCTGAATTAGGACTTGTAACGCTGCAGCTGTAAGAGTAAACGCCTTAGAAATGACAAACCAGTCTGAGCAGGACTGGGCTCCGCAGCCGTCCTGCTGGCAGACACAACAACCCGTCTCCTCTCCCTCTTTCACTGTTTTTCTCCTCTACTCTTTCTGCAAAGGCATCGGCTATTTTTAGCCCTGGCTGTCTCTCTCTTTTTTGTTTCATTCCACGCATTCGACCACCATACATCTCCCTTCTCTCCGTCCATCCCCTCATATCAACCCGACCTAAACCTAACCTCCAACTCGGCCTGTTTGCTCCCTGACTGATCCGCTCCGATCCCTACGCTCTTCCTTCCATCCTCACTCCTGATCCGTTTCAGAGCTGGAGGGAGGAAGGAGCTTCTGGTAAGTTGAGGATGTGTGTCAGGGAGGCAGAATCCGGTCTTTCTCTTCTTGTTCCTACTTGAACACAATCGGTGCGCTGTGTTGGTGTCAGTTTCAGTGTGATCACACCTTTTCCCTTTTTCCAACTCTTTTGGGACTGTACTTTCTTGGCTGACTGGTGCTAGACCTTAGCAGTGACGTCTTCAGGAGGCTTATCCTGAGAGTAACCCTGAGAAATGTAGAAAAGTAAAATAGTTATTCTTTGAATATGATGTCTGTAATTGTTAGGGTGTGTCTGAATCCTATTTTATCACTTGCTCTTAAATTTAAGTGCTCCGTTTTTAAGTGCTAGGGTCTTTAATTAGAAAAAGTTTAAGACTCTTAAACTAAACACTTGATAGCAAAGATTAGCAGGAGAAGGAAATTGAACATGAACATATTTTTATGGACAGGAACGGCAGTGATGTTTTGTCTACTATTTAACTGTTGGCGATTACCACAGAAAATAGCAGAAATGTTCAATTTAAAATATTGTTCATCTCAACAATATAAATTAAGGATAAAGTATTTTGATTAATTATCTAAGAGGACAATTATTGCAGTAAGTGTATAATTTTTTTCTGCACTGAGTTATGGTTAATACTGATTCATTATCAGTATAATTCAAGTCTGTAAATTTCAAACAAGTTTATACTATATAGTGCAGCGTGTTGGAAAAGTATTAATGACTCAAGATTTTCCACATTTTCTCAGATTACATCCACAAATTGCGATTTGTTTATTTGGGATTTCATGTGTTTAATCAGCTTAAATTAAAGCATAACTATGAAGTGGGAGGAAAATGATACATGGGTTTTAACTTATTTTGCAAGTAATTTGAAAATGTTGTTGTCATCAGTAACTCATCCTGCAGACCAGAATGTTTGCTCATTCAAATAATTGTACCAGTCGAACCAGATATCTGTGAAAATCCGTTTCTCAGTCTGGTCTCAGTTCAGGCATCTAGATTGGTTGTAGGTCATTCAAACACATGGATCTGATCTGATCTAAAGCATTTCTTTGTATGTTCAGAGATGTTTTTCTGAACCTCTTTCCCATTGCCTTGTGCTGAATTTATTCAGGGGTAAAAGAGTAAAAGGGCTTAAATTGATATGTATTCTGCGCTTTTCATATTTTTATTTGTGTCAAATTTTGCAAACCATGTATCATTTCCCTCTTACTCTACATGTATGCACCACTACTGTGATGAAAAATTCCAGTAATTTACAGCTCTGGAAAAGCTTAAGAGCCCCCTGCACTGAACCTCTTGGAGTTTCCACCAAATGTTGGTTTCTGAACTCTTCTTGAATTAAAACCTCAGTGTTGTTGTTTCTAAATGAACATTAACTTCCTCTCTAAAACTGTTTTCTTTGCATCATTTGAGGTCTGAAAGCTCTGCATCTTTTTGTTACTTCGATAATTTTCTGCTTTTGCTTGTAATTTCAGAGACATGTTGTCAGTAGTTCATGGAATAAAAGAGCAATGTTCATTTTACTCAAACATATATAAAAGGTAAAATCAGAGAACTGATCATTTGGCAGGTCTCTAAATTTTTTCTAGAGCTGTATTCTGCAGAACGTTTGTGACAAAATGTGAAAACAGGTATTGATAGTTTTTCAAGGTACACTTAATTATTTTTGTTAGAATATTTTGTGGTACAATATCAAATTAAATTATTCTTAAATAAATCAAAGTAGATTTTATTTTCTTAATAGGTAGCATTTGCTGATATGTTTTTCTCCTCCATAATAAACAAAACCTGATCTGGGATCAATCACTTGACTCCTACAGCGTATTAAACCAAACATGTTTACTAATTATGATAATCCATCATTCTTTCCAATGAGTGTCTTTTTTACATTGTGAAATTTTGAGTTAAGTGCAATGGGAAAATATTAATTCATTAATTTCAACCTAAAATGAAGTGGATGTGATAGGTATTTTTCCTCGAACCTTCATTAAAAGAACCACAGACAACGTACATGAATTTTATGACCAAACTTCTGCAGAAGGAGAAGACTCAGCAAATTTCACCTCCGAGTCGTTCACAGAGCGTTCTGCCGTCTCTCTGCTCGAGCAGGACTTTTATTTGGAATAACAAAAGTCAGAAAAGATAAACAATTAAACAGGCGACAGGCTGGCTGGCTCTATCTAACACACAGGTCATCTAGTTCTTTCAAACTCTGAAGGGAACAATCAGTTTTCAAGAACACAGATATTCTATACAGCAATCAAAAAGTATTCGCGCGTCATTTACTGATTCACATTAGACTGAATGTCTCTAATGCTCAGAAAACTTAAATAGAAAGCGTGTGAAACTCTAAACCACAGTTCTCTGTCAGCCGGCCTCCCTCACCAGACTGCGGCGCGTCCGTCACAGCGCTGCCCTTCAGAGCGCGTCCTCAGCCGGTCTCCGCTCAGCATAATGAGGCCGACCTCACGGCGGCGGCGGCGGCTGCTGCTGCTCGGCAAACCCTCACACCCCTCCAGCTGAGAGGGAAACCAGGACGACTGGGTAGCCGAGGGTGGATGAAGTCTGAGAGCTTTGGGGGAAAAATCAGAACCTGGTAGCTAAAAGGTCGAGTGGTTAAGTGGGACAGAACAGTTAAACAGTGGGATGAATTTTCCTTCTTCTTAACCTTTGGTACGCGTGTTGCTGCTCTGTGCTTAGGAGCTGTTTACCTCAACGCCACACTAACAGCAGAGGGTGATAAAACTCCCTCAGAGAAGAGAAAGTAGAGGAAACGGCCCTGTCCACACCAACACTGATGCTTTTCAAAGAAGTCTTTTTTCTGTGTTTGATTCTTTCATTTACATGCAAACTAATTTGTAGGCGAGAAAAACGAATTTTCCAAAGTGAAGATTTTACAAAGCTTTTTTTTATAACATCGTTATGTAAATGAAGAAGAAAACTTGAAAGCATAAAATCACAGCTGACTTTTTTCTCCACACCCACAACAGAAACGACCCCCTTGTGGCTGCTTAGAGAAACATTTTACTGGCCGCTAAAAGATTCTGCAAAACAATATTTATTTGTTTCAAATGTGCTTTTGCATAACATTTGACTTGGTTTAAAAAACGTGGTTAATTTAAATTTGTTTGAAATTCTTTCCAAGGTCGTTTGTAACCCTTGAGTGATTTTGTGAGGTTGCTGACTGCAGTTCAAGATTGGTACGGATTTTGCGTAATATTTTCTGAAAAATAGACAAAAAATAGAAAAGCACTTTATCCAAACACTCAAAAAAACTGTAGGGCTTTAATGCGACAGTGAATATTTTGTATTCACTGCGACCTCTAACCCCAATTTGCAGACCGCTGAAGTTCTTAAAACACCCTCTCTAAGACTGTTTTAGGTAGTTCAAACACCAAATTCCCCATAATAAACATTAATATTTGTATTGGAAACTGTCTTGGTACCAGAGCAGGAGCTAGTAAATGCATCTTCCTTTGTGAATACAGCCAATCGGAGCCATGTAAAATACATAGCGCTCCTGGATTGGCTGCTCAGCCGATAGGTTTGTTAACTAGCTTTGTGCCTAAGCCGCAATATTTTAAATCTGTTCTACAAAACAATTTGCAAATAATTTGGAGAAAAATCTGCAAATAGGTGAACATTAGGTCCAGTGTAGGCGAGACTCTTTATGTTTTGGTTCCGTGTTGATATAAATATTTGCTAATTTATCTTTTGATTAAAATGTTCCATGTTTAGAACGTTCTACCCCTGTATTTCTGTATTTATGTGACTGGTTTTTATGTCATATCACCTTCTGGTTTCCACAATCTGTATGGAGAAAATGCAGTACTGTGCAGCTGGGTCCTTTTTCTGTCTTCATCTCAGACCATCCGACTTCACACTATGAGATTCAAACTTGTCCCGAACACAAGTTTTGCACATCTTACCTCATCATGACCATCATTTTACATCACACTACCCATCCTGTGTTCTGTGATGCTGATTATATTCTCATGCTGAACGGTGTGATTGAATATAACCATGACTTTCTCTCTCTCCTGCTCACCGCCACAGGTTGGGACTGATATAGGCACAGCTATATCTTCTCTCACCATCTTTTCTTCTTACTTTTCTTTTCTGCACAGGAGAATGCCATTTCATACTACGATTCGAAAGCGGATTCAGACTATGTGAGTACAGTATGGACTGCTCTCCCCAACCCCTCCCCCCGTTTCCTCGCACCGTCTGCCTGCCTTGTCCCCTCCAGACGCACAAAATCCCACTCAATCCACTTCCTGTTCCCTTTCACCCCTTCCTGCAAGCCCTTCCCGCCCCTTCCCCTGGCCTTCTCGGTGTTGATGCCCTTCCTTCTCGGGTCGTAGGATCCTGCGCTGTCTGTGTGCATTAGTGAGTTGGCGCTGCTGTCTGGTGAGCACGGCCAGGTCGACATGCATGAGTCTGTGAATCCTGGTGTCCTCCCCCAGACCTTGTCTCCAGAGTTTCTTATGTCCGACGGATGAGCCTGTTGTTGCCGGTCAACCTGAACTGCTGCCGTCCTTCAAACACAAATCGTGCAACGACGTCCAGCGGCAGCAAGGCTTTTCTCTCATCTATGTCAGTCAAAGAAAAGTTTCAGATGCTAAACACATAGATTTTTCCTGGAATTTCTGCACAGAGTACGTTTTGAAATCACACCGACTGATTGATTAAGTTTCAAGGAGGCAGGGAAGAATCCCCTTTAGATCACCAGAGCAGGGAGAAGATGGAGCAGAGAGTGAGGAACGAGAAGCAGAGGAGCAATAAATCACGATGTGATTTTCTCTTTGTGCACGACAGTGTCGTGATTAATGACACGGCGCTTTAGGGCCTGTCAGCACATCTAATTGAAGAACATCGGTCATCATTAACATGGCACACTGAGGCCGAGTCTGTGACGCACCTCTGACCCGCTCGTCTACAACTTTACGACCTCCCGGAACCGATGGCGGGAGTCGGGCAGAGGTCGTTCCTCTCCGAGTTCCCACCAGCAACCCTCCCAGTCGGTCTCACTTGGTGAATCTCTGCGGTTAAGCTCTGATGCTTGAATATAATCCTGAACTATAAAGAGGATGTCAAATGAAATTGGTTTCAAGCAAAAGGTAAGTCATTGTCAGGCTCTTTTCCCTTCCTGTGCACCGCACCTCGTTAATTTCTCCCCCTGTCGCTTCACCCTTATTACAAAAGTGAAGTGTAATGTACCCGAGCATGTCCGATATTCATTTTTATGGTAAAGAATTTTTTATTGACACTTTCAGGTTGTCTTAACTTTTTTTTAAAAACTTGCTGTAAACCAGACAAAGAAACCTTTTGGTTACTGAATAAAATATACAGTATAATCCACAATTATTGCTAATCCTGGTGAAGTTGTGTATAGTCTTACAATAAATCTATCCATCCTTATATGTATTTGCTGTGGATTGACTCATCGGGGAAGCAGGTCAAGGAGAAACACCCAGACATCCCTTATCGACCAACCCAGTCCAGAATGGACAGACAGCTCCTCTCTTTTAGTGCGATGTTCCTAAAAAACCTCCAAAGAGATGCTGGAACCACAACCGACTCCTTTCTCTGCTGATGAGCAGCAGAAATACAAGGATTTTCTCACACCTGACAGTCCAGGAGACTCTGTTCATCTAGCAATCAAAATTTCAACATTTGTCACATATTCGTGTGGCTAAATTTCAATCTGCACTGTCTGAAGCGATCTGAGCTCTTTGAAAAACCTGTTCACCTCCTCACCTGTGGTGGGGCTGTATCACAAACTACTGAAGGAAACGACACAAAAAGCTCAACATCCTTCTTTGAAAAATGGAGTGGCATCAAATTTGAGCAATTGTTAGATTTTTGTTTTTGGTAAAAGGCCATGATCCATTTCTCCTGCTAGACACGTTGTCTAGCTCTAACGTTTGTTTAGGTTTTATTTACCCAGAATGCCTTTCCCTGCAGTTCACTTCCTGCTTTTGGAGCGGTCTCCAGTTCACTTGGCGTTCACATGTGCATTCAAACCACACCAGAGTTCATGTCAAGCGAACTGAGTCCTCGGTTTTAATTGCACATTCACACTTCCCCAAATGAACTGGACTTTCTATGCAAGTAAACCAGAGTTTGATTAAAGTGGACTAAAGAGGGTAGGTGTGAATGCACCCTTAGTTCCTCATGAATGCGCTAGCGCCTCACCACGTCCTAAAATCCGGGTGCAGCTGCTCAACACAACAAACTCATATCAGGTGCTTTTATTGGGGAATCTTTCAGAAAGAATCCATATCACATAACCACAAGTAGAGTCTCAACATGGTAAATTTAAAGGCCTTTTCTCTTCGTCTAGCTGGCTTGAGGCTGTCGGATTCCCAAGCCTGCCTTCTCATCTCTGCTGCTGCAGCCGTACTTCTCTCATGAACAAGACACCAGCATTTCTTCATTTTAAAGAAAGCACTTAACCTTTTTGGGTTGCTGTTCGCTCAACACTCGACTGGAAAGTGCTTCTGTGTATGCTGAAGGTCACGGCATGTTTTAAATGTGTCCCTGCTCTAACAGAGCTGATTCAGAAAGCCTAATTACCTTCTCAGCATGTCATCGGGTTTTACTGAAGCCTAGCAATGAACGACGGTTCTGATCTTTACATTGTGATAAACAAGAGAAAGATCACAACATACAAGACAGCAGCACTCAAAGACCAACTTTGGACCACTGTCCTAAAAATGCCAACAGAACATATTTTATTTATATATTTAGATCATTTTCTGTCTGAAAAAGTCAGACTGGTGGAGTCCAAACTGCACTGGAAACCAGTTTGACTGTGTGCAGAAGACATGGACTCTGTTGAACAAGAACAAGGTGATCTAAGTCCTTAAAACCCACGTAGACTCTACAATAATTTATTTATGTAAGAGTTTATTACTAAATGTGTTTAAAGATTAGATTTGTTTACATTTTTGTATTGTGTGGGAATGAGTCTCAGCAGTAATTCATTTAAATGAAGGTTTTTTATACATCCTTACGATGGTGACAATAACTCTACAGCTCTGGAAAAAATTAAGAGACCATCGAAAATGTCCTGGTTTTTCCACCAAATGTTGATTTCTGAACTCTTCCTGAGTAAAAACATCAGTATTGTTGTTTCTAAATGAATATTAACTTGATTTATTTGCATTGAGGTCTGAAAGCACCTCAATGCAAAAGTTCTTTCAGACCTTTGAGAAATGGTCCTTAAATGACCGTTTCTCATTTTCTGCAAATGTTTTGCTTGGAGTTTCAGAGACATGTTGTCAGTAGTTCATTTTACTCAAACCTTTACAAGTAAAATCAGAGAATCTGATCATTTTTAGTGGTCTCTTAATTTGTTCCAGAGCCGTATGTTTAGAAAGAAATGGCTACGCCTCATTCGATAGCAAAGAGCATTAAAACATAAAAATATTCTTTGGTCGACATAATTTCACATTAAATGCAGCACTTTAATCTGCTTGGTAGAGAAATACTGCCAATCATACCTCTAGGTTGTAATTTGCTTGCAGCAGGACTTTCAAACACATAAAATGAATTGCTACAACTTTGATTATGATGTTGGTCAATCAAACTTTTTCTGCTTTTAGGCTGTTACAGCCTGACTGGCGCGATATCCTGGACCGTCACGTAACAATGCTCCCGTCTGTGGAGTGATGAATGTTTGTTTTACCCTGGCAGAAGGTTTGTGTGATGTGGCTTTGATCTGACGCACACCAGGTCCATGAGTGATGCTTCAGGTTCGCCGCGGTCGGCGCAGGGCGGGACGGGAAGAAGCTTTGAAATGTCATCTCTGGCCCCTTCAGCCTTTAATTATGCCTCGAGAACGGGGAGATAAAATTAACAAATTGGGTAATGGATCGAGCAAAACAGGTGGTAGATGGTTGAAGAAAATGAACCAATCAGTCTTTCCTGTGTGGATTTATTCAGCTTCTAATTAGACACTGCCTTGGTTAATTATGATTGGGCTCTTCTGGAGGAGGGGGGGGGGGGGGGCGCCAGCTCAACACTGAGAGAATTAGTCACTCTAAATGACAAACAAATACTGAGCTCTGATAGTCAACTTAGGGAAAAGCCAACATTTTAAAACCCAGTTGTGTTGCAAAAGCAAAAAACACAAACAAGCTATTTGTGGAAATGAAAGTTTCTTTATCCCTTTCATGCACAGTGGTCACTATAGTGGGCAGCTTTCTAAAAGCTATTTTCTTGGGCTTCTTGTGGTTTTATATGTTACAAATGCACACAGACCACTAAAGTGGACACTAATGCATCATAAAATACACTATCAACTACTGGCCATCAGCTGCAAATGCAAGAAATTACACAGTAAAAATGCTGGTGTTGAATTAACACCCTAAAGTGTCTATATGTGTCCAAGCCAGCTGGTGTTAAATTCAACACTACAGAGTGTCACATTAATATTTACAACGGTGTTAGTGTTAAAATATATTAAAAGTAACACCAGTGTAGTGTTGATCACAAAGCATAATGTGGTGTTAAAAAAGTAAATAATTGACCCACAAGGTGTCAATATCAATCAAATCCAGTGGAAAATATTCAAAACAATACATAGAAATGGAAAGTTTAACTTTTCTTAAACCCATTTCAGTCTATAGACCAATGTTAATTTAACAAAAAAATGGGTGTCAATCTTTTAACACTTTTTAAAGTGTTACTTTAACACCAGCTGACTTGGACAAATATAGACACTGTTGGGTGTTAATTCAACATTGGCATTTGTTAAATCCAATATGGCCAACAGACAAAAACAGCATGTCGACCGACCTGGTTCCTCCTTCGACCGTAGACAGTAAAATAAATATTGTGACATCAGATAACCCCTAATATTTTTTTTCAAAAGAAGGACACAAAGACACAAAGGATCATAATTCATGCATAAAAGGGTTAATTATTCAAGTAAAGAAAATTATGCTACTGTAAAAAAAAAAAAAAAAAAAAAAAATTCAGAAATGTTCTGGACCAAATTAACTCCTTGATTCGTTCTTCCTGGACAACCAGATGGAGGCAGCAGACAGTCGCCTGTGTTGCAACCCGTCATGCTGAGCATGCATGTGGCGACAGTGGAGAGGAAAAACTCCCCTTTAATAAGACACACAGAGGCACAGGGGTTAAGCACATCCCGCATATGGAGGTCCTGGTCCTTGACCGTCGCAGGCTCGATTCCCAGCCTTGGTGACCTCTGCTGCATATCTTCCCCCTTCTCTCATTACCCACCTTCCTGTCAATCAACTATTGAATAAAGGTCACTAAAGCCAAAAAATATAAATATATATCAAGAAGAAACCTGCAGCTGAACCAGGCTCAGTGCAAGTGGGAATCAGATGCACAACAGATGCACTGACACAGGATTATTTTCTAAGTTCATAAAAAATAAAACTTTAAAAGCAGGGAGGGAGAATATTTAGATTTTGGCAGCAACATCTCAACTGATGTCTTCTTCAAGTTTTAAAGCATAAAATGAACAATTGAAATAACAGCCAATAATGCAAATAGAGAGTAGAAGAAGAAGGATGTGAGAAAAAGTGGTTGGTTTGTCGTCCAGCAGCCCAACTCTATAGCAGCATAACTACAGAGATATATAAGAGCAAGAGAAATATACAGAATTATGTTCTAATAAGCCTTTTTGTTAGTTTTTGTCATTTTTAAAATGTTGCTGCTCATTTTCAGGTCGACCTCAGATTTTTTTGCCAACTGTTGAGCTGGAAATCGTCTGGCTGGGAGTCGTTTTCTTTCATGCGGTTATCGCCGCCTAAGTTCTGTTACAGAGCAGCTCCGTCTCAAACGTCCCCTGACTCGTCCCAACAGCAGCTTGTAATTGCATTTTAATAGTCAATTACAGCCAGTCCATCAATCAGGTTCTGCTGTGGACAAGAGGTTTTGATTCACATCCTTTGGGAAAAAAAACAAACATTTTTTTAGTCGTGTCACATTCAATTAACCCTTTCTGCTTTATCAAAATGAAAATTTTTGCATCACCCAGGAAGAGTCGCTGTTGTCAGGATTTCAGACTTTCTTTATTCAACAAGTATAAAATAAATAAATCAGTGGTAAAAGTGGTAGTTCTGGTACTTAATTCTTTTTATTGGATGCACTTCTTTATGTCAGATCAGAAACAAGCAAATAAAATGTCTTCCAATCGTTTCTTCTGACATATCACACGAACTTCAGATTTTTTTAATATGTTGTGTTTGTTTGACATTTGGTTTTTCTGAGATGCAAAATATGGCTTCAAATTGCAAACAAAAAACCCTAAAAAGGGAGTTTGATACTCGCATTGTGAGGCAGGTGAGAAGAAAGTCTGTAATCAAATATGCTGGGCGAGAAAATAAGCAGTAATTAAGTGATGCCAGTTGTTGGGGTTAATTCTTCTAACACCACGTTGGTGTGATGGTTATCATAGCTACTAATGGCTCCCTCTGTTTCATAACTGAGCTCATACCTGCTGTTTTTCTCTGATTAGAGGCAGAGAACTGAACCACTGAATCTGAGGTCAGACAGAAGGCAGAATAATCAACATTTTTATGCTTAACATGATTCAAAAAGTCGGGAAGAAAGCTAATATATGCTGAGGACAAATACGCGTCTCCCATAATCGCAGTGTGGAAAGCTGCAAAATGCAGCTCTGTAATCCTGTTTTTGATGTGGATTAATCTCTTATTTATTCCCTCTCTGTGTGTTTCAGCAGACGGAGGACGGAGAGGAGGAAGCTCCGCTGGAGACCTCGTCCTCCCTGGAGCTGGAGTTTGTCGACGATCCAAATTTTAAGAACAAGGTCAACTACTCTTCCAGTGCCGTCCAGATTCCTACAGATATTTACAAAGGCTGTAAGTCATTCCACTTTTCAGAACAGCAGTAATGTAATGAAAATGCTTTTTGAGACACAGTAGAAGACTCAAAAATCAAAAATCTACATCTGTATTACTTGAGGTTAGAAAATGTATCATTATAAGTACACTGTAAAACATTTGCAGATGGTTTAACTTGAAAATGAAAGTCCACCTGCTGCCTTGACGATGTCATTTAACTCAATAAAATTGTTTTGGTTTTAACTCGGAAATTAAAGTCATTAAGTTGACTTAACAACAAGAGACGTGTTGTCTAAACATTGTTTTTTAAGTTCATTAATCTTTTATTGTGAGTTTTAACTTAATGCTGCAATTGAAACCAAATAATTATTTCACAATATGCAATAAAAAAACTGCCTTCATCTAGTTAAAAAGTCACATTTCTATTTTCACTCACGTTATCAAGTTAAAATAAATATTTTACTTTGGAATAATTTAAATTCTTGCTTCCTGATCTGATAATGAATTTTATTAAAAATTAAGCTGAATTGTTTAAAACATTTAGTGTGAACAGGAGATTATCTTCAAGATTTAAAATAAACATTTGCCTTGACATATAGACTCAGATCAATGTAACGCGCTTCCATCTTAGGAGGCAAAAACAAGCCGCTAAGCATTCTGGGAAATAGTTCCCACTCCTGTCTTTTTCATCTTTCAGTTTTTTAGGTGCCGACATAAAATCTCTGGTTTATTATTATTTGACAAAATTAATTAAAAGTTAACACGACTTAAGTTTATCTTTCACAAACTCATATTTAGGTTCAAAACTAAAACTCACTAAATGTATTTGACTTAAAGAGTTTTAGACAGTCGGACCAACTAAATGTAGCTCAGATGTTTTTACAGTGCATTGTGTGGAAATTCATTATAGTTATTATTACTATCACGATTTTGTTCAAATGAGCAAAAAGTAATACAACAGGTTGAAGCTTCTGCAATAAGTTGAACCCAAATTCATAAACGTAATTAGAAAAATTGTTGTTTTTCTCTTATTACATCAGCAACATAATAATGGTGGACTGACCTCAATCCACTGTTTCATGTCAAGACCTTGCAGATGTGAAGAGCTGGGCATAGAAAAACAAACCTAGATGGGTATTTTGAAGATTAAAAACAGGATGTTTTCAGATTATCTTTGCTTTGTAAGGTGTTTTGAAAAATGTTTTAATGTTAAATATGTAATAAAACATGCTCTATTTTGTATTTTCTACATTTGTTGTACAAAAATTACTCATCTTCTAGATCCAGAAATTGGAAGGCATTTTTCATACTTTCTGATTAATCTTGCACAGAAAATCAGAGTTTTTCACAGATATCTTGCTCGGCAAAGATTTTGCAAGATACCGTAGTTTGTGGTCTTGTGGGGTAAAACTACCGTTTCCTGTCCAAAACATTCAGCCTCTGAAAAATAAGTGCAAACTCCAAGTCTCCATGAAAACCATGAAGAAAAGTCAACATTTGTGCATCTTTTTAAAGTCAAAATAGAGATGTTGTGATATTATAGGGTTAAAAATTGCATGATGTGAAAGGAGTAAATGTCTCCTGTTTGGTCCGCCATGTTGATTTAGAAGTACAGTTAACGAGCTGCGATGTCAGTGAAGCTCTGCAGACATTCACTTTAATTAACTAATTAACTGCATAATGATCACTTAAAATCTAACACTTAATTTAGCTTTAATTATCCATTTGTCCTCTATATATGAAATTTAAAGTAGCATTGATTAAACGCTATAGACATTATGACTGTAATAGTCTATTATCTTAACATTAATGGGAACAACTAAAGCTTTTCAGTTTTTATATTGTAGCAACTCGATCATGTCAAACACTTTTGACTCTTATTCTTGTTTTAGGCTCAAAATGTCATAAAGCTCATTATCAGCCTCGTTTTTAGTTTAATATTTATGTAAATACTGAATGTATATAGCGATGAATGGCTGCCGTCTGTTTTTCGGGTGAAACCAAACATCCTCCTGGTCTTTTCAGACATTCAGGTCATGACTGGATGACACATCCTCTCCACTCTCACTCAGTAACTCAATCTCCTTTGATATCGGTTTGCACTTTTGCAGAGTAAAGTGATTTCAGATGACAGATACTCGCTCCCAAACTGATTCCTACTGTATTTTCTGTATTTTTTTTTTTTTTTTTAGCGCTCGTGCTTTTTACCGTAGACCTTGCCCTTCCTGTGCTGCATTCTTCACCCCTACAGACATAACACCATCCTCAGTCTGCAGCCGCTAAATGAGCAAAACGCTACACATGTACCCTCTGGGGTTTCCATTGACATGCTTCCTCTGTTATCTACCTCTCTAACCTTTTGGACACTTTTACCCTGACTCTTCAAAAGGAGAAACAGGGACTGAGAAGACATTTCTACTGCAGCGGTTTCTTCCTCTCCGTCATTGTCTTACTCTTGACTTTCTTTGTCAAGCAGGCAGTGTATGGCACCTGTCTGTAACAATGCCCTCCAGCTGCGTCTCCCAGACAAATCTCGTCAGAATTAGACACTCTCGGTTCAGGAGAAGATGTCAAAGGCCAAAGCTAACTCACAATAGAGCAATCAAGGCTGTGCATTGTTCCCGGACCCATTTTATGGCAGCTCTGGTTCCCCTGTCTGAGGATGTGAGCCAGAGGATAAAGGGCTCTTGATTGAGCCTGGTGAAATCTAAAGGGGTAGAGTGGCACGGTGCATGGAATTACTTCTTTTTTCTCCTCTTCGTCTCTGTGGAAAATGTTTACTATTGATGTTGTTTAGTTAGCTCCCATTGCGCGGTCTGCACTGCTTAGATTGCCAACTGCAGATTTGTGCCAATCCAATTATAAGCATGTGTGTTGTGTTATAGTTGTTGATAAAAATGCAATTGAGAATTATTTTAGCCTCGCATGTGCAGAGTCATTCTTTAAGGTCCTTTGTAACCAAATTGCATGTCCCTGGCAAAGTTCTGATCAAACATTTGCATCTTTTCAGAGACTTAGTTTGATGCAAAATTCATCATCTTACTATGATTTTCTTAAATTCCAACTTTGTTTTATGGTAACCAGTTTGCTAATGTTATTTATAAAGTGAAACATCTGCAAGGTGAAGGATATATTACAATTTTTTACAGAAGGTGTTGTTAAACTAAGCAGAACCTCAAGTTCTCTGTCCGTATTTACAAGTTGTAAAATGTTTGAGGGTTTGATCCTGGATCAGATGTTCTGTTTTCTGCCTCTCAGCTAAGAGGGATGTAAGTTTGTCTGCAGCTTGTTAAACTGCAGCTTGTAGCTCAGGACACCTGCTCCACAGTACAAGTCTCTTTTCAAGCTGAGTAGAACTGAATTTTCAGTCATTTAGAAATTACTTCAATAAACATTTGGGGCTGTGCATCTGTGATCCTCTTTCTCTGACATGCATCGAGCTGCTTCAACGTTTTCTTTGTGCATTATGTGTTTGCCAATCTGATTTGAGCTGTCAAATGATTGAAATGCCAACATATTGCAGTAAATTTTGAACATTATTACTGCAGCATGTCTGCATATGAAATCATGGGAAGTCAAGATATTTTTTTATAACGTACAGATAGTGATTTTCTTATCATTAAAAAAACATTTTATAATGAAAATTTGATTTTTTTGGAGTTACCGACATGGTAAAAACACAGCCCTAATTTCTGGTAGCTGTGATTATCAGACGTTTACAGTATAAATACAGTAAAATCCATATAAATCAGTATTTTACCGTGGATATGGCTTCTGATGTGAACACCTGGATTTGTAGAAAACGTTTTGGTTTTAAGCTTATGTTGATGTAAAAGATGTCTAAGATTAAAATACTATTTTTACTCAACAACCTTAACTATTCTAAGAAAGGAAGATTTTCGTTTTTATGGGCCATAGACGCATCATGTTGTTCAGATTATATTTTATAAGCTTCTAAGGTACATTAACAATTTTGAATAATACTGCAAATTTACAGTGTAGGCAAAGTCTGCATTTAAAACCAGTTGGAAGCTGAAACCTGATTTTAAACAAGCTGTTCATGCTCAAAATGTTTATTTATTTATTATTTTTTGCAGAACAATTCGGCAGAAAAGAGACAACTGACTTCTTTTTCATAGAGTTAAAGTTTACTTAAATCATCCAAACCAATCATGACTTGGTAAAAAATAATTCATTTGTTTAATGTTTTCTCTCTGCTGGACATCATAAAGTCAACATGGAGGATTTTGATTGATAAATATGTAACAAAAACTTCACATGTAAACAGCTTGTGTTAGATATTTGTTGGTGAAATATTGGTATTCATTAATTCATTTGCACACAGAGTCTATGTTGGTGCCTGTCTCTGTTTCCCTCATGGCAGATCCGAACAAGCAGCATGTACTCAGGATCTGTTCATCCATTTGAGGTTAGCAACTGTTCCTGCAAGCCAACTTTTAAAGAATTGGACAAATCCAAGGCTGTGAAGCTCACCGCTCTTCATCCCTGTTGGCCGTTTGTAGCCTGCGGCTGAATTAGCGTCCGCTGTTATAACCTCTGAAATCCAGCAGTTCAAGGTTCATTAGGCTGGACTCACTCATGCAGACCCCACATTTTGACTAAAAACGATGTGACATAAAATTAATTAGTATCTCTATTTGCATGGGGCTCTTAAGTTCAGTTGATTATTTTCGATAGCTTTGTCTGAAACTATCAAACCAAGCTGCAGAATCGGTGTAATATGTTTAAACCCAAACCAAACGGCTTTAACAGGAGCTGTGTCGGCTGCTAGAAGAGGATTATTTTCTGTCATGCTTGGCTCTACGTCCAGCCTGCAGGCTGCCTTGGAGAGCATGTCTGGGGAAACTAATGTGGGCAGATTGTTGTCCTCTGGGTCCTGATGGGTCCAGATCTACAATAAATCTGTGGGTTTAGTATTATCAGAAGACGGGCAGTGCGAGGGGGCAGACTCGGTCCTCAGGGAGCCGCTGGAGGAAAGGCATGGGAAGTTAAAGCTAAAAATGTGCAGCATAAAGTACAGTGTAATGCAAACAGCTGATGTTTGTTTTTAGGTTATCTGGAGAATTCCCCCAAAACAGCATTTTCACATTAAAGTAGATATTCGTGAACAAATTGAACAGCTCTGACATAACAAAAGGTTAGATGTCAGAGAAGAAGAGGAGACTCTTCAATAAAATAAAAGAGGTGAAAAAAATCTCTTTTAATAGCAGTCTTTCAGCGGCTCAATGAGGCGACGTGTGCGTTTTGGTTTGATGTGTCTGCTAGGCCCCATGTCCGTTTATTGAGATTGAGCAGGTCCCTTAAGCGCAGTAATGAACCATTTTATAATTCATTATCCCTCTACTGATCTCTGCTGCAAAATCTGCAAACTTCCTAATTAGCTCAGGTCAAACATTTGTGCAGTTTACTTCTAATTATCTTTGCCGGTTACACAACGGGCATCGCTACACTGGCACAGACGGATAAGCTGATGTTGGCACGGTTGTCTTGGAGAAACGGGTTTTATTCTCTCAAAGCAAGTTTCAGAAGTTGGAAATAAGTACGGAGGAGGAAATTTGAGAACATGAGCTCAATAAAATGTCTCTCTGTGAAAAAATATTATAAACAATTCCTTATTAAATTTTAAACCCAAGAACCCAAGGAGTAAAAAACCATCCTACCAAATACGAAGAGTGTCCATATAAAACCTTTATCTGAAGAAACACATATAAAAGCCCTGCTGCTTATTGACACGTCAAGGAATTTTAGATTTTAAACCAGATTAAAATGATAAAATAGTCTTTTACTTACTGTGGCTCAGATGCTGACTTATTATTACTAGCCACTTGGAATGAAGTTACTAATTTAGTGTTTACAAATCATTTTTAGTATTTTACCACTCATTCTGTCACAAATTTGAATCCAGTATTCAAAATGCTGCCACACAAACTATTAACCAAATGCAGAGTTGTTTTGTTTTTGCTTCAAATTAAGAGTTTTCTGCCATTTGTGGCACCATATTCAGGCCTCATCGTAATAGCTTACACTTACCTCACCAAAGTCGCATTTTCTTGAAAAAAAAAAACAACAAAAAAAAACATTTTAATATTGCAAGACTTTGTTCCACACCAGCTGGTTATGTATTCTGCAGCGAGCCTTTGTTTACCGCAAAAACACAAAATCTTAGCATGTAATTTTGGTCTAGTTTGCAGTACAAATATCTTAGTGCACTTGAAATAAGACAAAACTAATTTAAAACTAACTTTTCAGCAAGAAATATTGTTTTTATTATTAATATTATTTCACTTGCAAGACATTTTCCCCATGTTATTAGCCGAGCCATGGCAGTCTGAGTTTCTATTGGAGAAAAACAAACTTCCAATCAGTTTTCTTTAAAAAAATTTTAACTGTGAAACATTTTACAGAATATAATTTGTTGCTGTAAACAGCTGACTGACTGCTCACCAGCGAACTGGGGTAATAACACTTGAAATTGAGAAAAAGCCTTTCCCAGCCTTCCCATCGAAACAAAATCGATTGATGGAACATCATAAAATACAATTTTGTTCACTTTTTCAGTTATGGGTTTGAAATCATAAACCACAATTTGCAACCATAATTTAAAGTTATTTAGAAACATTTTAGCACTTGGCTGCAGCTACATTGTCATACAACAGTGACGTTTTGTTTTTACTGCATGTAAATAAAAGGCTATGCATCAAATCAAACCAAATCTAAGATGAGATCAGCATGGAAAAGTCTGAACTCCAAGCCAAATCAAGCTCATAATGAAGCAAACGGCAACAAAAAAGTTGCATTCAGCCCCTTCAAGTTGCTGCTTGTTGAAATGTTGCTTTTCTGTTGCTGCAGTTCTGTCTGCTTTTTGGCTGCCTCCCAGCAAAGAAGCTTCAGAATAAAAAATAACAATTTGGGGCACCTCTGGAGGAAGATCATAATAAAAGACTGCAGACAAACTGAGTGCAAGAGAAGCAGCAGATAAAGTCAACAGAGGGCTGAGATGTTAAAAACAAAGAGAAAAATATGCATATATGCCAGACTTTCAATTTTACCTGGTTTGAAGTGAATCTTTAAAAAATAGCAATATTTTAGACATGCAGGTTTGTCCACAACAAAATATCTTTGCTCGTTCTTGTTATTACTTACTTAATAAATGTCCCCTTAATATTTTATTAAAGTTCTTCCTTCTTAACCCAAATACAGTTTGCGGATTGGGCACAGCCAAATGAATGAGTGTAGCTTTTGTCAGCCAGTGAGTACATCAGTATGTGTGTTTCCATTTGTAGGAATGTAGCCTGTTTTCATTTCAACACATCGCCTCCAGCAGAGGAAGCTTCACTGTCAACCAGCTCACACCATGCTGGAGATCAACTCAGTCTCTCTCAACATCAAACCAGATTTAAATGTAGGGCGGAAAAAAGCAAAAGTAATTTGTGAAAATAGAAAAAAAGTGAGGAAAAGGGATTTAAAGTAAAACCAAAAGACTGTCTAAAACCCGCGGGCTGCATCTCTTTCATTCCTGACTTTACTGACTCTGTTTCTCCTGTTTCTTTCTCTTCCTCTGCCTCTCTCTCTCTCTCTGTGTCTCTCTTTCTGCCCTGCACCCATCCCAGCCCTATAGTGTCTGCCCAGTGAAGGGGCACTATCATTTACCCTCACTCTAATTAGAACAGTCAGCACTGCAAACTCTTCTTCACTCACCACCAGGCTCACAAATTACATTTTCTGTGTTTGTTATTTACTGCTGTGGTTTTAATTGGAAAAACTACTTTGAGTTGCACTCAGGAGGTCTCCTGTCTGTTTCTCTCTGAATTATCGCACTTCCTCTGCAGATTTGGCTTTTGTTTGCCCACCATCGGAGGATGAGATTAATGTTTACTAAAAGCTGAAATTGTTAATAACAAGCACACTATTTGGGGAAAAACGTGTTTTCACCAGAAAATATTCGTCAGACAGAAAAATTGGGACATAATATGTAATAAATTATGTTTTTATATGATTTGCATCTTTAAGGTTTTACATAAAAGCTCAACATGCAGTGTCACAACTACATCTTAAGGGTATTTTATTTGGATTTTGAGTGGCAGAACAACTTGAATTTGTGCAAAACTGATACTCTTATTAACAGTTTTTTACTAATAAAAATCTGAACAGTGTGGTTTGCATTTATATGCAGCTACCTTGCACTGATGCCCCTAAAAAGTCCAGTTCAACCAATTACTTTCGGAGGTCAACTAATTAGTGAATAGATTCCCTATGTTAATTTAAATCCTCCCAGTCCAGCTGTGAAGACTCAGAGGTTTGTTACAGAGCGTTATTGACCCAGCAGCAACTTAAAGAAAAAGATAAACACCAGTGTTATTATTCATGAAGAAGAATGCAATTGATCTTGAGCGTCAGCCATGTTTGGTTTAACGCCATGTGTAGGCACGTCAAGCTGCATTTTATGTGTCTAGCAGTGCGATTCAGAGCATTTTTAGCGTTTGACGCATCCGACGCTGGAATTGGAAAATCTGAACTTTTGCCACTCGATGCTGAGCATCAACCAGAGAGACTCTGCTATGTGGCGTAGTTGTGCATTTTCCGATATGATCTCGGGGGGAAAAAAATAATCGGTGGAGGATAAACTAATTTTTGCTGTTTGCCCTCATTCTGTAATCTACAACCAATTCAGTTATGACTACAGAGGCAGAAATAGAACTGAAGATCAGCAGCAAGGAAGTAGGAATGTTGAGTTATAACTTTTACTGTTTGAAAGTATTTCCCTACATTTGAGCTATCCACATTTATTTAGCGTTAAACAAGCGCTAAATAAATGTTAAATAAACGTATTTATTTGGATGAAATATGCAAGAGACGGTGGAATCATTTGAGTTTCCTCTTAAATCCAGTCTAGAGCAATTTTGACGAGACTGACGCTCATCTAGAGCAAAATGTCAAGCGTCGGACTTCAAAGTGCACATGTTGAACTCAATGCATCGGATGAGGTTTGATGGGCAAAATGCATTTGGTGTGAACGCACTATTAGAGTTAGAATGGCCCAGTCAAAGTCCAGACACACATCCAAACTGAGTCTCTAATTTTTATTTGTAAAAAACGGAAAACCATCATGCATTTTTCTATCTATTCTCCAAAAACGTCTGTGAAATACTTTGAAGTTTATTGTTGCTTTGTGACAAATTGGGGGAAAGATCAAAAAGTGTAAATACTTTTTTCAAACCACTGAAGTCATATTTCTTGTTATGGCTTCAGGTTTTAGCTTAGCGTTTCCTCCAGTTAGTAAACACCCAGTGCAACAAATTCACCTTACTGCACAATGTGTTGACAAAAGGATATTTCTAAGGCTAAAAATAATTTAAGTAGCTGCTTTACAGTTTGACAGTTTCGTGAACTTTAAAGAATAAAAACTGGAATTTGGATTATTCTCTACATTTTGTTTTTCCTCATAACAAAGCCATAAAAAGACATTTTCTCTCTCTCTGAAGACTGGGGAAAAAAAAAAAATCTGTGCGTTCGAATGTGTGAGATGCTGCCAGTTCCTGTTGCTGCCGTTTTCCCTCCGCGGGATGAAAGGCTTTAAGGTTCAGGCTCTTTTAACACTCAGCCATGCTCAAAATCAGGCCTGAAGGAAAGAAGAGGAGACAGGAAGGAAACAGGAGAACAGCAGGAGAGAGATGGAGAATGAACTGTGCTGACAATACGGCAGGGAAGAGAAGAAAGGTGATACATGCAGCAGAAGCAGAGGTGCCGCTGCGTAGTGGTTTTTGAACTGTGGAGGAAGTTATTGGTACATCAGGCTGCTGGTTTGTTTTTATTTGGAGTCTGTGAGGTCTTCAGAATAAACAGCAGCATCTGATCTCTGCTGCTCAGAAACACACATCGCTGTGGGGAAAAATCTGCAGCTCAGAGGCGCAAACAGAAAAGATACGAGAAGTGAAAAACCAGAAATGTGGCACATAATGTAACAGTCGATCAAGACGAGTGAATATAGACAAAATCAGAGTGAGGTTAACAGGATTTTTTTTTGTATTTTAAATAGAGCATTAGTGCATAGAGCATTATAGAGCATTATCTGAGCATATAATGCTTTGAATTTCAGATATGAAACATCTCCTGTGGAGAGCAAGCTGAATGAGTGCAGCACAGCTTTTCTACTTGGACAGTAGCAGAGCTACCATCAGATGATTTAGATTATGTAACTAAGAAAAAAAGAAAGGTTTAAAGAGTTTTATTTAATTTAAATTTAAATATGAATATAAAACATACAAAGTGTGAAAGAACCTTCCATTGTAAGCGCAGAACAGTTTCCCATTCACTGGCAAAGTAAATTGGCCCCAATCTTTTCAAAAGCAACAAACCTGAATGTGAATAAGATTATTTTCTATTCAATCTTTACAAGAACATTGGTTGGACCAAAGCGTGTCTAAGTTGGAGTCAGGACCCGACTTTGTTGGTCACATCAGGCGCGGAGCGGCTGCCTCCCTGACCCGGGCCCAGATGGGAGCCCATGGAGGCCCGGGTCTGGAGGTGCCAGTCAGGGAGGAACGGTTTCAAGTCGCTTTAATGTCTGATTATAGACGGAGAAAGTGCGCCTCGCCTGTTCAGAAAGCTGTATGTAGTGTTAAAGTTACTGTCCCTCAATGGAATATATAGTAGTCAGTCCCAGTGGCAGTTTGACTCACGGTTTAGCCAATGTTCTCCCTGGTAAAAATCCAATGAGACACGTGGCACAAACCGCACCGCACCACAAAACCAGATTTAGACAAGTGTGCTAAAAGTTGTGTGAACATTGTAATCATCAGATTATAAGGTCTTGGACTGGAATCTATAGATCTAATGATTTTTTTTTTTTAATTATTATTATTCGTATTTATTGACAGAAGAATAAGAAACATCCACAAACTGAGATGATGATTGGGATGCGCACGTTGAATTACCTTCTTGCTTTTCTTTGTTTTATGAGCTAAATAATTGTTTTGTTCATAATTAAGGAGGAAAATCATCTCTAATCTTGTGACCTATACTGAAATCCACATTTTTCCAACCAATTGAGTTTGAAAAGACGTGGCATTACAGAAATAGAGCAAAATAACTAATTGCAAAGTGGAATGTTGATTAGATATTTTAGTTAATTAAATTCAGTCTTTGTCAGCAGCATTGTGTTGGTGATCACTTGCAGACAAAAGGCTGAAAAGTTTTAACAATTAAGCGGAGCTGCGTCGAGTTGCATAGGTTGAAGACATGAAGTGAAATGAATCGAGCCGTACTCCAGTGAAAGTAATCGTCCTCCTCTGTAATAAATATGAAGTGTGTTAGATACTGAAATGTAAGATATAAATCTTGTTGTTTACTGTAAATTTAGTGATTATCAGCTGATGTTGCCTTCATATAATTAAAGGGCTATGGTGCAATTCAAAATGATTCTTAAAATCATTTTGTTTTTGCTGTTTGCTTCTCCTGTAAGGTTAAAGTCAATAGCAATAATAACACTAATTACAAACAATGCTAATAACAGTAGCAGTCTTACACACATAATGTCAATGTCAAATGTATTTACATAGCATTTTAAAAACAGGTTAAAATTTCACCACATTGCGTTGCAAAAAGGAAAACACAATAGAATAAATAAGCAAAGACAAAACAAAGCATTGCAACAGAAAAGTTACAGGAGTGATAAAGCATCAGGGTGGATGGGGGGGTTCATATGGACATCTGCTCAGGGCCCCAAAAAGGTTTGGATCAGCCCTGCTCACAGTGGATAGAGGATCCAGAAATTTTACTCAAATAAGAATAAATTATAATATAACTCAAGCATAATTCAAAAGAAGGATGTAGTAAAGCTACTACTAAGGTTCTTCTTATTTTTTTCCAAAACATTTACTCAAGTAAATGTAACTAGTTACAATCCCTATTAACATACTCTTTACCGCCACCTTCAGGTGACTCTATAGCAATTTATTAAATTAATAAAGGGCCTGTTTTCCTCTTTTCATGTAAAGTTTTCAATGATTGTATCAGAATGTTCCTAAAACTTAATTTCTCACAATGTGTAAGCAGTTCAGTGTAAATGATTATAAATCTTCAAAGTGCCTCAGCTAATGGGTTTGGCTTCAAACACCATCACAGATTTCCCATGAGGCACCACTTGTGGCTTTACTACGGTGCTATTTCTCTGCTCTGTGTGCATAATAAGGCCGTGTACTTATTTTTATAAAGTTGGATTAATACAGGGCATAAGGGACAGATCGCTTCAGTCTTAATCTGAGGTACATCACTGTGAAGAATGTACGACCGGGGGAGGGAGGAGCAGCCGCGGCGGTGAGAGTTGAGGAATGATCTCATGCAGCGATGCTCCATAAATCCCGCTCATAATTGTTTCCCTACTTGGTGTGCAGTCTTGCTCCATAAAGGTGCAAAGCCAAGGGTGCTTTAAATGTCAAGGGAGCGGCGCGCTGATGAATCACCTTTTAAAGATATCAGAGGGAAGCGCATTTCAGGTGAAGGATGAGGCCACGCCGGCGCTGCTGGGCCCCGTCCGACTGCGTGAGCGCGGCCTCCCACCACCTCCACCACCCAGGGGAAATTTGTCTTTTTATCAACTGTCCAGAGAAGTCGCAGCACATGCTTACGGAATAAATCAAAGAGAATTAGTTTGCTGTGTTCTCTTATCTCTGATGTGCCAGTTTTTCTGCAGAGATCACCTGCAGATATGCGTCCCCGCGTGCGGATGTGTGTGTGTGTTTTGGCAGATTTGCCCCGACGCTGCAGGAGGCGGCTCAAATGTGACTGTTTTAGTTTTGGCTAGCAGCATAAACACACATGGACCTACTTCTGGCTCCCATCAGCCCGCAGCCGCAGACTCTCACTGAATGAAGTGTTCAATACTAACGGTGTCAAGTTAGTTGATGTGGGAAAGTTTTAAACCTGCGTTCATTAGATTTTACTTTGCTTTTGTGTAATCTTTTAAAATAATGTGTTAACATTTCTTCAGGTTTTCTGAATATTGTTTTTCTTTGCACTTTGGATGCTTGTTGACCTTGTTCAACTATAAGCCACTTACTAACAAATCGAGCTAAATCAAGTGTATTTGTGTTGCACATTCAAGCAACAAGGCCGTTCAAAACACTTTGCATCAACTTAAAAACGTCATATAGTCACCGATTATAAATTATTTATGATTAAAATATACAATACGCTTCAAATGGTCAATGTATGATGGGTCAAAGCAACTCAGTGTTTCAGCTGTTTTGCAGTTTTCTGGAAGTCAGTAATAAATCTAAATTACATAAAAAGGATTTATTTTTTTTACAAATTACCAAAAATCTTGAAAAGAAACCATCTTAGATCTTTATAAAGAGACTTGTGATAAAGTTGAAAACGTTAACGTATTTTCTCAGTTAATGCAGAATATAATAGCTGTGAACAATTAAAAGATAAAACTTTTTTTTAGATCGTATGTCGGGTTTTAGTTGGATTTTTTACTTTTTTTGAAATTCATAATTTCTTTACTGACTGGTTAATACAACTGTAGCATTATTATGGTATAATAAAAGTGTGTTAAATTATTATTTTTTCCCTTGACCCTATAAGGATAAGCAGGTGAAGCTAATTGATTAATGGATATATCTTATTGTTATGGTACACATGTGTCAAACTTGAGGTCCGTGGGCCAATTACGGACTGCTACAGATTGTATATGGTCTTCTAGAGTCTAAACACTAATTGTGCTTAAATATTATGTTATCAATCTAATTGATGCAATTTTTTATCTGCTTACTGCCAAATTATATCAACCCTCCAGGTTCTTGAGAAGTACCATAGAAATCCCTGTTTTTTGTACTAATAGTTGGGAGTTTATTGCAGATTTTTCTCAAAAATGGTCAAAAACTTTATTACTTGTACTAAACAGCATCATAAGCTTTAATTGATGTCAGATTGTATTCCATGATCTTCACAGCGAGTAATAAAAAGTTGCAGTTACTGCCTAAGCACAAATATCCCAAATATGTCCAGATTAATACCAAAAACACTTTGATTTTATTGCAAAAATATCACAGAAAGTATCAAAAAATTCCAGAAGGCCTGAAAAGATGTTCAATAATATTATTTAATTTTAATAATTCATTGTAATTTTAGAAATTTGTGAACAGGATTTATCAATACATTCTGGCAGAACCGGCCCTTTAAGAGCTTTGATGATCTTTGGCCCAAAACGATAATGAGTTTGACACCCTGTTATAGTTTATTGTCAGTGGTTATTTATTCAGGCTTAGATGAAACCGGAAATGTTGGTTCAATCATTTCCCTCACAAATATTTAGAGCACAGGCATCACAAGTCAGAAGATTTTATGCTGCAAATGTTGCTGACACTAAAAGCTTCACTAATGTGTCTCCGTAGCTCCGACCGTTTGGTTCTTCACGCCATCTGGACTCTTGGCGAATGTAAACACTGAGTTATGAGGGGTGAAGCTCTTTGACTTTCTCATTCTGGGAGTTTGCAGTGAATCACTGGCATGAATCCTTTTGACAGGAATCATCAAACAGCTACAGAGGCAAAACTTATGGAAATATGTTTTCATGATAAATCATCAATTCTGATGCGGTCAATAACTTTTACAAAACGTATTTGAAAATGTTGGAATTTGATCAATATTTTATTGGGTGTTTTATTAGCTTTTGTTCAGTTGTTTGATTTTTATACTTCTGGTTACATGGGTTAGAAATGTCCCTCTTCCTTTCTGTAGAGCAGCCACTCACTCGCGTTGATTTTTCTGTTTCTCTCCGTCAGTCACCCGTTACCCCCTCTCTACATTGGTCTTTAAGTTTCTGCTCACTTGAAGAGCCGTTTCTAACCTCCTCCGCTCCTCCTTTGTGCTCCTGTCTTTAAATTTTGAAGAAAAACACATCTAGGAGCTCCCCTCGGTGATGGCGGCAATTTGGCTTTCACACACTCATGTCCTCCAGATACTGTTTTGGCTGTGTGTTTGTTGTTGTGTTGTTTGTTTTTGCACTCTGATAGACAGTAATAATGCCAAGCTTTTTTTTTAGGCGCTGCAATTTTATAAATTTTGCATGACGGAACATGGCTTCCTGGTGGCAAAATAAGAAAATAAATTGGCGATTGAGCGATTTTCTGCCTGACTATATTTTTTAAAACGTGACCTTTCGGCGGACAAGCTGAAAATACTCGTTCTGCTACCTTCAGACTAACGTCTCGTCAGAAACACTGCAGTAATTGGAAGCATGGGAAAAGTGGATAATGATCGTTTATTTGTGTAAAATTAAAACGCAGCGTTGAGAAAAACTGGACTTGTCTGTTCTGAGGCTTATCTAGCTTTGGTTGGCTGAGTAATTAAATCAGAGGAGCGAGTGAAGTTCTCCGCAGCTCAGCGCCTCTTCTTGTTTCCTCTTTAATCAGGTGGCTATTAAACCTCTGATTGCACTCCCGTCTTCTGACTTTGGCTTGACTATTAAACACAGACTGAAAGCATTTTCAGTGTCTGGATGTGTGTGTGTGTGTGTGTGTGTGTGTGTGTGTGTGTGTGTGTGTGTGTGTGTGTGTGTGTGTGTGTGTGTGTGTGTGAGTTTGTGTGTTTCCATGTCGTGTGTCGTTGAAGGGATTTATTAGAATAGAAAAAAATAAATAACCGAGACTACAAGTGGAAGGAAAATAAGGACTGTGCAAAGTAGAAGTCAGAGAGTTGAATATTGATGCGGTACTTGTGTTATTCACCACCTGTGGTGTATTACACCACTTAGTGTTGAACAGGCGATGAAGGCTTTATTCTGCATGCACACACGTTTCCAGATGCCTAAAATCTTATTTTTTTAAACTTAAATGGAATGCAGCTTGCAATTCACACAGGAATGATGGAATGATATTTAACGCAAACCAGTCCCCGGTTCTAGCTTAATTTATGCTGATTTATCCAGTGAGAAACGTGATGTTGTCTGAGAGCAGCACTGTGGAGACATAGCAAGCAGGCACTCTATGGAGAGATTTAAAAGCGCTATGTGGTGAACCAAGCCAGCCTGTAAATCTCCACAATGGTGAACAAAACTGTAGTTTTACTCCTAAGGATTTAAGTGAACCACAGTAAAGGAATCAGAATAATAATTCAACTATATTGTCTGTAACACTAAAACCCTATCAGCGTCTCAGCAGTTTGTTTTTCCACAACATGTTTCACGTTTGTGTAATTCTAATAATGGATGGATGGAGGGAAAGTTAAAATACTGATAGACACTCAGGTCAAGTATCATTCACTGGGACCCGTTTGGAAAAGCCATTCTTCTCGTTTTGTCCCATTTGCTACGGATGGAAAACATACATTTTAAAATTATTGTGAAATTAAACAACTCACTCCATCCTTTTTCTGTGTTGCAATAATCAGCTGCAGACTGTAAAACCTGTGAAGGTGGCTTTAACTTGAAAATGAAATGTAAACAGAAAATTGTTTTGGTTTAAACTCAGAAATTAAAGTTCATGAAGTTTATTTGACAACAAGAAATGAGTTGAATAAACATTGTTTTTAAGCTCATTAATATTGAGTTGACAGTTTTAACTTAATGCTGCAATTTAAACCAAATAATGATTTCACAATACGCAGGAAAAACCTTCCCTCAACTAGTTAGAGCCACATTTCCTTGTTATTTTCACTCACATTACCAAGCTAAAATAAATGCTTATTTTATTTTAGAATAATTTAAATTCTTGTCTCATATTAAATAAACAAAATGTCTGATCTGATAATGAAGTTTGTAAAAAATCACAATGAATTCTGCTAAGAACATTTATTATGAACAGAACATTATCAACAAGCATTAAAATAAACATTTGCCTTAATAACACAGGAGTCAGATCGATGTAACGCACTTCCATCTCAGGAGCCGCTAAGCATTCTGGGAAACAGTTCCCACTCCTGTCTTTTTCTTCTTTCAGTTTTTTAAGTTCTAAGATAAAAACTCTAGTTTTCTCAACTCATAATAAAAAGTTAACACAACTTATAAGTTCATCTTTCACAAACTCACATTCAGGTTGAAACTCACTTAATCTATTTGACGCAACTAAATGCGGCTGAAATGTTTTACAGTGCACAACCGTCCGTCGTGTTCTTGTTGAAGAAGGAAAGAGTCATTTTTTCATCAAGCTAATAATAATGTGTCCAGTAGTTAAAGTGATTGTGACTTTAAATATTTGTCAAAAAAAAAACTTGCTTTTAAACACTAAACAAAACCAGAAAATCCGATTATGATTTCTCTTTCATAATTACAATATTTAAAGGTTAAAAATGTTATATTCCCTCTGTAAAATGGCCGCCTTTGCAGGAGCACTTGCAGTAACTTTACTGCTTTAAACAAACAGCCACAGATCTCTTACCGAACCTGCAGATAAAGTTGCATTAGTTTGCTGTCCGACCTGCAGCAGATTCCTGTGAGCGGCGTGCAGGATGACCCTCCTTCAAGGTGATCTCCTCTGCCTGCGCCGCAGAGATCACACAGATTAGACTAATGCGGCGCTCAGACGCGCTGCTGGCCTGAGGTTCCTGCATGCATCCATCCTGATGCTCTCAACCCTCTTCTGCTGGCAGAGACAAGGTTGTTCACCTCAACCTTTGGGTTATTTACAGAGATAAACCTGGAGTTTTGTTGGTTTTTATTGACCAGTGTCTTTGTAACATGTTTTAGTATTTAACACAATGTTAAGAAAAGGAGAGAACTAATGTGCAAAAATGGGAAGGTGTAAAGATACATTTGTTAAGATCAGAAAACTAACTGAGCTTTTATTAGTTCGAACAATTGGTTAATACTGTTATAAGATTAAAAAAGCCACATTTTGAGTAAAATTTTAAATAACTTCACACCAGAAATGTAATAGAAAGTTTATGAAAAGTGTTATCACCACTTTTATCAAATATATTGTTTTCCATATTTACAATTATACAGAAACAAACTTTTTTAATGCAACTTTTTTTATGAATTTATAATTTTTCTTTGTTTTTGAACAAACTGAGATGGTAATAATAATAACAACACATTTTAAACAAATATTACTGCTTCGTATTAAAACAAATTAATTAAAACATCCTAAATGACACAACAAACACAAAAGATACACCCAATCAATTAAAATACATAACAATGTAAGACAAAGTAAAATAATAAAAATATAAAATGATTCAAACATTAAACACCTTATGTAAGAACTATAAGTTTTAATTCAATGACTTGAACAAAGTCAATGAAAAAATGTATCTAATATTTGCTATTTTCACCAGCCTGCTTTATTCCCTAATGAATAATATTTTTTTTATTTTTTGGCAGACATGCTTCATAGTTCCAGGCTTGCCTCGTCGTCTGTAAACAACTTAAATCTCAATTTACTTTGAGATGCTTTTTAAAGCCTAAACTCTGCTATTTTGGGTCTTATCATATTTTTGTGATCTTCTTTCTTCTGTAGCGCCTGTGATCCTGAATGAGCTCAACTGGACTCAGGCTCTGGAGCGAGTCTTCATTGAAAACCGGCGTGAGGACAGCTCCCTGCGCTGGCAGGTGTTCGGCAGCGCCACCGGCGTGACGCGCTACTACCCAGGTAGGCTCCATCAGGTCGACCCTCTGCCCTCTGCTTCATGGCAAGATAAAGTCTAGATGAATCCATCCGGTTCTCCGCTGCAGAACGTCTTATCAGCCTCCTGCGCTAGTGGCTTGATGGAGAGAATGAAATTATGATTACTTTGATCTGATCTGGGGGAAAATATTGGACAGTGAGAGGATTATTTGAACTTATTTTCTTGCTCTCTGCAGCCACTCCTTGGAGGGCGCCCAACAAGATTGACCTTTACGACGTTCGCAGAAGGCCATGGTAGGAATGAACTCCATGTTTAGGAGCTTTTACCTTCCAGATTATTACAAGAAGGATCTACTGGAGACTTTATACTTGGGGATACAGTATTATATGGTGGCCATGCTTTAATGACAGATTTTCTGGCTCTCAATAAGAAATTGGCTCATTCAAATTCTGATAAAATGTGAAGGACCTTTAAAGCGTTACTTTAATATGGCTTTATGCTGTTGTTGCTCCCAGATAACTCGTAAAGTTTTCATCTTAAAATGAATTGAAATGCCCTAAGAACTTTTTGGAAGAATGTTGAATTTTTCTGCAGTTTAGAGAAATCAGTCCAAACATTAAAACAACAATAAAAGTGATGAAAATGGTGATCTCTAAAGAACTGTTGTATCATTTGTGTTTAGCTTTCTGGAGACTAGACACAATCATTCAGCAGCTCCAGATTTACTGCCGTGAGCCTCGATGCAGCCAAACTCCGTCATTGTTTTTATGTCTATTAGCTTCGTTGTGTTGATGCATTTTGACCTGCTTCAATTTTCCGCTGCAACACGCAAACGTCCTCATCACTCAGTGCGTTATAGTTACACATTGCTTAGGATTTGTTGCTGCGCGTTTGCGCAGAATGAAGGAAAGACGAGACCAGCTGGACAGACAGGCTGGGAAATGAGATGCAGGTGATCGGTATCGGTAACAAGAGAACGTGATCGGCGATAACCGATCGTACATTTTTTTATGAAAATCGGCTTATTCTGATCGGTGGCCAATTGATCGGCACACCTCCACTAATGTTTTTGTCATGTTGGATTTTAGTTTCTTGACCCACATGCAAGTTCACACAACAAAACCAGAGATCACTGTTCAGTGAAAGTTTAATGAATATCAAAAGGTACAATTTGATTGTTCTTCTGAAGATGGGTTGGCAGGTCAGCTCAGGTTCTGTTTAGAGAAGGGAGATGTTAGTAGGGACCGGAGTTGAGAGATCCTGATGGGTTTAGAGGGGTAAGCCTACTGTCGTTTCGGATGGTGGTTGCACGGAGGGAAAGGCTTGGATGCGGGAGCGTTCAGAGGACTGTGGATGGAGAGGGGAGGAGAGCGGCAGGCAGAGATGATCGGTCTTGGCAGACAGCGTTCTCAAAATCCAGACTTGGTTCCAACAGCTCAGCGTTTTCCTGAGGGAAGACACAATGTTACTTGAAGTCTCAAACAATATCCATAACATGATCTCTGGTTAGACTCTGACCAACAAGTGGGACCATCGAGAAATGAGTGGCTGCTCCACTGCTTCTTAAAAGGTCCACCAGTCAATCACTGGAATCAGCTGCTGGTGCGCCAATCTGTCAGAACTCTCCCCCGAAGATCCTCTATAGGACAGAGCACTAACACTAACCCGAATCCTAACAGTTTTAGCTTTATTAATCCATTCTTATGTATGTTTTGTAATCTTGGGTTCCGAAAATGTTGTTTATTATACATATAAAAAAGCTTTTTCCTGACCTGTATGTAAGTGACGACAAACAGAGACACATAAAGAAAATCTGTCTGGGAAAAAAAGATAAATAAAAATGAGGCCATTCACCCACTTTACCCCCTTCACACACCCACCCACGGGTTTCTGTCCACCCTTTACACTTTCAATCTACCTGCAGCTGTCACATCGGTTTTGTGGCAGCCGTGCCTGTTGCCTGGTTACAGGTTGGAGTGGAGTGGACATAATCATGACAGCGGTGTTGATTAGACCTGACCCCATTTTCCATCTCGGTCTCCGGCCGGTTTAAATTGAGTGGCTGTTTGAGGTCAGGCCAGAGAGCTTGCACTGAACAAACACACGCAGGAGAAACTTTCAATTGTGTTATTATTCTTTTTATTAAGCAAATATTCAATCTGTACACTAAGATGAGCTTTGAGACAGACTGAAAGTGGAAGAAAACTGGTGGTAAATAAATGTGAAACTTTTAAGTTTTAAAGTTTTGAGCAAATGGAAAACATGGAAATTAAATGTCTTCTAATCTAATCAATTTATTATTTATTGTCATAGATGTTTTCTTTCAGCACATTCGAGCCATTTGAAGCATGAACTCAGAACATGCACTGAGTGATCATCTGTATTATTAATCAATTAATCAATTATGTTTATTTAGCACAAGGCAGTTCAAAGTTCTTTACATCATAAAAACACAAAAATAAAAAATCATAAACATCATACAGTCATGGTTAGGAAACCAGCAAGGTTTTATTTATTTTACATTACATTTTGTCATCAGCACACATCAAATATATTGGTCAATGTTTCAGTTTTTTTTTTACCTTCATAATTTGAGATTATTTCATTAAAAGTAAAGTAAATTTGTTCGACCTTTATTATCTCATATTTCGTAAGACATCAGAGTCAAATTCATGCAAACAGATTATTTTGTTGTATCAGTTCATGTCAGACTGTGCTTGTAATTAAGTAATAAATAAATAAATCTCTTAGCACTGTTTTTACAAGCATGAAACCAACAAGGCTTCCCTCTGACAACTTAATTAAGTTAACAGCAGACAAAAGTCTCCTTAGTGCTGCACTGTCACTTGAGGCTTTGCCGTGAACATGCAAAATGCTGTAAACAGGAACTGCGGCGCTGAAGGACAAGTTCGAACATTAATCCTGTCTCTCATCTGTCAGCTCAAAACCCAAACTACACCGGAGCTTAATTCCTGTGAGTGTTGTGACCGGAGACAGGAAGAAACAATGGATGGGGAGGATGAGCGGAAGCGGCTTGTGTGGCGAGGATAGAAGGAGGAAGAGGCCATTTTGGTTCTCTGCAGAGGGACACCTTGTCACCTCCGTGGCCCTCCATGTTTGTCACTGTCATTGTGCTGAGCTTTTCCTCATGTTGGACTCAGAGGTGCTCCTGTAGCCTGTTGCTTAGCAACCTGTGCCAAAGCGTAGCGGAGCGGAGTAGTGGGGCGCGCAGGAGGCGGGGTCACGATGTGTCAGGTCAGGCTTGTGTGATTATAGCCTAACATGCTGCTTTCTTGACTGACATTCGCTGTGGAGGTCGAACAGTCGCGGGAACATTTGGTTGGGGTCAGGCGAGGTCGTCGAATGTGTCTCTGTGATATCAGAGGCGGCCGGCATCTTTCAGAGTGACAGTGACATGAATAGCACTTTCAATGTTTGCATAAAACGTGAACAGGTCACATGCATGAAGCATAAAATCGGTTTTACATTCCCACTTGTTGCAAAGATTGTTGGTGTTTTTATCCATCTGTTTTGGTTGTTTGGGGTTATTTAGATTCACAACATGCAGATTTTTTTATTTTTATAGCTAAATGTTGGAGTAAAATGAACATTGTTCTTTTTTTATTAACTACTGATAGCATGTCTCTAAAATTCCAAGCAAAAATTACACATTTAAAATATGAACATCTTATTGTATTAAACAAGATTTAAAATGTTGAAGTAGTTGATTTTTAATTTTATTTTGGTATTATTTTTATTTTATGTCTTGTTTTAAAATTTATTTTAATGTTCATAATCCTTCCAGAGTCCCAAGACGGATTCTGTTTATCTTTTTTTTCTGTGATCCTGGGAAGTGATGGTCTGACCTTTCATCCCCGTCGCTTGTCAGTCCTTGACGTCTTCCTTAGCGGCGCAATAAGACTGCAGTAATGTTGTTTTTACGTCTACTTTGGAAAACAGGCTAGCATTTTAATTTATATTCATTCATATAAAAACAGATTTGAATGTATTATTTCTTAATTTATTCAATCCAGGGACAAAAATCACATAAGTCAGTTCATGTTTACAATAAAAAGTATTCAGACAGTTTTATTTTAGTCTTTTTTTCTTAATTACAATTAGAGATGGCTATCAGTCTGAAAACTGGAAAAGCAAATCAGTGACCTGGATGCAACATTGTCACAGAAATAGACAGTAAAGCTTAAGCTTAAAACATGTGAAATAAAACATTTAGGAGCCCTAATTAATTGTATCGTTATAACTTTTGATCATGAACAGCATAGAACAGTATCTCTCTTACATGTGTGAGATCTGACAGATGTGTAAAACCTGCACATCTGTCTGATCTCACTGATCGATAAGCAAGATAGATGCTGCAAGCAGATTGCAGCAGATCTAATCACATGTTTCTGTGTAGATTGATGCAGACCTGTAGCAACACTCCCGTTGTCAAAGCTGCAGTCTGGTTGTAGTCTGGTCGGAGGAAGGTGTTGCTGTTTGTTGGATCGTAAATTTGTGGCTTCAACTGGTTCCAGTTGACAGTTTCTTGTCTGACCAGGTGGGCTTTAAAAAATGAAAAATCTGATTTTTTTTTTTTTCCCCCTCCCTTCCGCTCTTCCAGCAGCTCCCTTGAGAAAATTAATGATCCAGTCATTGCACTTAATTGTCACCAATTGCAGTGACATTAAATATTAACATTATTCATTGTTACATCTGTACTTTTCACCAAAGGAAGCAAAGCAGAGGGTAAGGCAAGGCAGAGGAAAGAGAAAGGAAAAATAGAAAGAGGAATAACAAGAGAAAAGGCATGGAGTCCTGTTAGCCAAGCGTTGCAAAGATCCCATTACCTCCCAGGTTCACAACAGCATGTAGGCTATATCACATATTGATTTCTTCAAAAAGTCAATCTGACCTCGTCACAAATATTATGACTGCTGGTCAGTCCCTGAAGCCGAGGCTCCCTAAAACACTATTCCCAATATCCCGAGCCCGGAGCCTTGCCTCCTCCTTTCATTCCTTTTTTCACCCCACATAGGTGGACGCTGAGTCAGAGGACATCACTGTTGTTGTTGCTGAAGGTGACACAAGGCTGTAAGAGTTTTACCGCAAGATTAAAGTGCATCGAGGGCTGCAATTGTTTGTGAACGGGTTGCATGAGAAATACTCAAATGGCAGAGAAGTTGAAAGAGAGAACATTTTTGCAGATTCCTCGACACACGAAAATACGGAAATTTGAACGGCGGCAGCGACGCTTCCAGTAATCAACACAAAGTTGAATAAATAAGCAGCAGACAACATCTCTGTCTCCTGCAGGCTCGCTGGGAACTGTCCCCCTATATTTTTATCTTAATTCAATCTCAATTCGCCTTGCACATCCACAGGAGCACTAAGAGAGCAGCAGTCCATAAAATAATAAGCCCATCAGCACAGCACAAATTCACACACTCGCTCTCTCACTGCACTCTAAAGCGTCTCCCCGTTATTTGGTGCTTACTGTCCTCACATCTTTTGTAAATGATGCATTAATATCAAAGCAGGCTCACCGTGTGCACACCCATGACTACCAGTAAAAAACCACCACAATTCATATCAACAGCAAGCTTCACCATAAAACATGGCCCAACCATCCCATGCATCTGTTGCATGTTTCTGAAAATGCTTTTGATTATTCCCTGTGTTTAAATGTAGCGCTCAACACTTTGCAGAATGGGTCAGGGTGCATAAACACAATCCCCTGCGAGAGAGTCGGCCCCCCCAGCGCAGTTAATGTATTGATTGTACAGCGCTGGGCTGTGATAAAACTATTTCATGAATTCCAATGAGACTCTTTTACCTGACTGTTACAAAAGCAGCGAACTGCAATCACCGCAACGCAGAATATGTTGTTGTGTTCATCGCTTGTATAATGCATTTCTTTTAGATTTATTTTGGTGGAGGTTCAGGGGGAGTCGTGAGGGAGGGGAAGGCTGTGAATGTAGCCGCTTTAATCTCGTCTCTCGGAGCGATACCTTATTCTGCCTTCAGTGTAAAGAGCACACGTTGGCTGCATGCGTGTACCAGGCCTTATCTAGATCACAGATGTTGTCACAAACAGATCTGTTATGTTGGGAACCCTTTTATAATACAAAATGCGTGATATGTTTTAGAGTTTGTTAGTATTTTATGGTTATACAAGCTGAGGATGCAGATATGTTAGGGGTTAGGCTTTTATTTTCAACATTTTTAATCAAGGATTTTCCTTTTTGATTACATAATTTTGCTATTATTGCCAAAGTAATGTAAGCAGTTGGAAAATAATGCAAAACTCTTTCCTGTTGATGATTTCTGTGAAAGTGTGGTATTCCTTGGCTTTTATTGATATCTTGCTTTGTTTCTTTTTCATCGTACGTTTTAAAATAAAACAGGCATATAAGAAATAGTCTTGGGGTTTATTCCATCTAGATAAAAATTGCTGATCTCTCCACCGCATTCAAAAGGAGGAGCAAAGAGAGAAATCTGTTGGGGATTCAATACTTCTGGATGACATCACAAGCCAACATTAAATATCTGGCCAAGAATTTTTAAAACAATGTAAATGCATTTCAGCATGATTTAAAATCCATCTAATGCTGTTGCATCTGGATTGCGACTTTACTACACATAGGGTAGGGCTGAACACTAAATCAATAACAATAAGCAACATGATATATATGTCTTGGTGCTCTCTGCCTTGTTTGTTTTTATGTCTAAATACAGTGTCAGCAAGCTGTTTCACCTGTGAAGAGCTTCTAAGCATTAGATCTACTGCCTCCACTGACTTACTGCCTGTGTTTTTAGCATCTGCAGCAGATTTAGTGCATCTCTTGACTAAAAGAGTTAGGGGTTCTTGTGCGGCTTCGCAGACGGGGACCACAGACTCTTTTACCTGGGATTTTTCTCTCTAACATTCACTCACATGGATGCATATTTTTCTCACATGCATACATATTTTTCTTTTTTCATGTTTCATTTCAGTATTTATTTTTGCATCAATACATCAGAACATTTTCCTGACCTGTGAACTTGTTTGCTGGCAATGGCAATAAAACTGATTCTGATTCCGATAGGCACAGGATCAAGATCAATAGAGTATAATACATCTGATAGAATATTCAACATTCAGTAAGGATATTCACTGAACTCTAATCCAGAACCACACAGCATTCTGGGAAATGTAGGCAGAGGAAAGGCTTTGGCTGCTCAACTGTGAGCTAATTAAGCTAATCAAGGTGGAATCAACTCACTCTTTGGTTACCTAGCAACATCCTGCTGGGTAACAAGAGCATTTAAGTTCCCCCCAAACTTTGGTTACCTAGCAACAACGTACTGAGTAACTTGAGCAGCAGCAGTTTAAGGTTTCACCACTTTGTCTCATAACTTCCTGAAAATAAACAACAGTGTGAAGAGAAAACAGTGGATAAAACAGGAAAGGTTACACCACCAGTTTGGCTGGATTTCAAATATAGAAAGAAAAAAAAAAAATTATCAATACCAACCGATATGGAACGCTGATGTCCTGATACGTTTCAGCCATATTTTCCAACCCTAACCCTAACGTAGGCTGATAAACACTTCTCTTTTAGTTACTAGATTCACATTTGTGGTCTTTAGAAAGCAAGTAAAAGATTTCAATGCAAAGTCAAATTCAATTCAAATTCAAAAATAATTTATTGATCCCTAAAGGAAATTAAATGTTGTTGTAACTCATTAATTCAAAGTCTTCAAAGAGTTATTGTTGATAGTAGTGGCTGTTGGCAGGAAAGAGCTTTTGTAGCAGTCTGTGTTACAGTGAGTTTGTGAAGAAGCCTCTGACTGAAGACCCTCTGTTTCCCCAAGACAGTTTCATGAAAAGGATGGTCAAGGTTGTCCATAATTTTATTGAGCTTATGAAGAATCCTTGTTTAGATCTATGGTCTGCTGCATCTGCCTTTCGGTAAACATGTTGCTAAGATTAAATTAATCCACTAGATTGACAGGAATACTGTAAAAACTGACTGACGCTGTTAACTACTTATTTCTTGCAAGCTGGATTCATTAATTAGCTCACTGAAAACGTGACTTGTGGTTTTCAGTAAGGATTACTATTTAAAAAAATCACTGGAGGTGTATCATGACTCAACTTGTAATTAACGTGTTATGTCAGCTTAAATCTTGATCCAAGATTTTTTATAATGAACCGTGGCACTGATATAAAGTCTCAGATGGCAGTTGTTTATCTTCTCTAATTGGCGCATCAGAACAAACAGGAGCTGACACGTCATTATGTGAAATACAGCGGCCATGTCTGAAACAGGATACTGCTCTTGATGGCTCACTGGCAGGGATGAGATGTTCTTTATAACCTTTAGTGGATGGTAAAAAGCTGAAAGGCTGGGTCCGCTGCCTGCTGGGGACTGAATGGGCGAACGGGCTCGGTTCAGCACCAGCCAGGCCCATCTGCTTGTCACCTGGCCTTGGCATGCAGGAGACCGGGTAATGACAGGGAAAGAATGGCATCAGTGGGCAGGAGCCGAGAGGTAATTACAGACTGGAATCCATGCAGAAACGACACATCTGGATCCGCGAGTCAAAAATGTGGTGAATTATACCCGGATACCAGCCGCAGTTGGTGATTTTTAACCGTCAGAAGTGCGATATCGGGTCTGTGGACTGAAAATCCTTGATTCTGTATCCCACTTCCTCTGATCTTGATGTTCTCCCGCTCAGAGGCAGAGACAAAATTCAGTCGCACTTCAGGCGATGAGGAAAAAAAAAAAACTGGTGCCGTTGCCGATATGCCAGGCCAATCTGTGTGGAAGATCAGCCATGGCAGCACTATATAGCTTTGACTCAAGCCTTACTCTCCTTACTCCATCACGGCTCACACATTTCTCTTAAACCCTATTACCACTGATCAATGCTGCCTCTTTCACAGCTGCAGAGAAACGATCTGCTTGAAAGTAATATCTCCTCAGCATATTTTAGGTGTGCAGCCTGCATAGTTCTCTAGTCTGAGAGTTTTGCAATGGTGGAGATGAAGATGACCTGTAATGACATGGTAATGAAAGCCCGCATTGCCTTACAATTAACATTTAACCCCCTCCAAAATAAGTTGAATTCCCATTAAATGACCATTCTCCTCGATGAGAAGTAGACTGACCAAGGAAGTTAATGAAATCTCGCAGTTGGTCTGCGAGCATCAGCCGTTGCCAAATGACCCTCCTTTAATCTCCAGACGGGGTGACTCTGTTTGGGAGCCTCGGGGAGTTGAGACGTGTGCCTCATTCTGACCGAGCTTTCCGTCCTGCATCGATGATCGCTTTCACAAATTTGGTCTGCTAAAAAGAAAGCGGCCCCCGCCGCGTGGAGTCTCAGGTCCTTCCTCCGCCCTCTCCCTCACTGCCTTGAATTAAGATTTCAGTAATTAAATTGATAAAAGTCATGCACGCCTATATGCCTCATGGTTCCAGACCTGATTTCTGTCGCCACACAGAAGTGGAAAGCTGTGCAAGTTCTACCTTTGATGTAGCATTCTTTATTATTGAAAATAATTGGATTCTCACTCCCCCCCCCCCCATCTTCCTCCCTCTCTCTCTCCATCTCCCTCTTATGTACACACACATATATTTAGCCTATATTCACTACCAGCTGAGCTCAATTATTGACCTCAAATGAAGCAGTCCCTGTTTCTCCTGAGATTTCCACTTAAGCTTTTCACCAAAGCGGTTCGAGCAGACCAAGGCAATGAGATGTCAACACAGGTCAGGGGTCACTCAGCAGTTTAGAGTGGCGCCTACTGGGGCTCCGTCGCTCAAACCTCCATATCAGCCTGGCCGAGCGAACGAAAAGAGCCTCTTTGGCCGGCGGGCAGCTGGCTTCCCTCCGCACTCAGCAGAACGGCCGATAATCAGCAGAAAGAGACCCCTGATGATTTGCTCTGGCTCTGCCTAAGACGGCTGCTAACTGCTCGCCTGCTCACTTCCTCAGAATGTCAAACTAAGACTCACATCTGAGAGCCGAGCTGCAGAAAAGCCCCGGCTGTCCATCCATTTTAGCTCTCTTTGTATCGCTGGCAAATGTGAATTTAATTGCCACTGGAAGAGACTGAAGGGATTTCTGATTTCCCTCTGTATGTCATCCTCTATCAACAATGTTCAGATGTTACATGCGCCGGTTAGTTCATTGCCGTCTCTGTCCGGTGAGCTTACACACATCGTTGAGAAGGTGCTTCTTTTAACGATCGGAAGCAGCAACAGGGCCACCGCCAGACTCAACGATGTATTTGACACCCAGCTGAAGAGCCGGCAAAGAGACCGGATCATCGGCTACCTTGTTTTACTGAGATTATTCGGGTCAACGTGGGCTTTCAGGCCAGCTCCACTTTGGCTGTTCCTTGACAAGTAAATTTTAGCTGAGTGGATAGGTGAAGTTTTATAGTTTCCCAGTTACAACTAAAAGGTGCAAAGGGACTTTGGTCTTGCAGGTGTTGTCTATAAAAGTCCTAAACATGTTTGGTTTTTTAAAGGTTTTGTTGGCTCTAGTGGCCTTTATTTCAAGTAGTTTGACAGGAAAGAGGGTAATGAGAAAGGGGGAAGACATGCGGCATATGTCACCAGGCAAGGAATTGAACCTGTGACCACTGGCATAAGGACTAAGGCCTCAATGCATGGGTTGTGCTTTGCCCCTCCTCCCCAAAAGATTAAAAAAAACATGTTTTCAATGGCTAACGCACTAGAGTTGGTTTAAGAAAAATCACTTAGTCTAAGAGTGCACCATTAAATTGGCTTTGATTTCCTTAATTTTGGGACATCAGTGATTGGACACTAATATCGGCATCCAATCTAAGCCGTCTTAGATGTGAAGTCGATCTTATCTAATGATCTTATCTCCCTCGGTGAAAGTCTAAAAATCCACCACTGTCCTGATTTGCTTTCCCGTGAGAGACGTTTGACAGACAGAACACACCAAAAGTTCATGCCTGCATGTTTTCAGTTAGCAATAGTCACCCCGCTGTTACAAAATCAGAAACTTTCTTGCTTTATTCAGCAACATTTTAAGACAAAAACATTTGGTATTGGCCAATATTAGAATCGACAGGTCTGGCTTTTTAAAGACCCGATCCGAGTCGAGAGTCGCGGCACGATTTGAAGAGTTTGACGCGACAAATAGGCCAGCAATGGAAAACAACGGCTAGAGCAATGTTGATGCGTCTGACGCCTTTGACCCGCCTCCACATAGACTTTGAATGTAAAACAGACGCATGAAACACTAAGCGTGGAGCGAAATGTCAAGCATCTGCATTCAAAGTGCGTTGAACCTGAAGTGTCGGACGAGTTTCTGACGCACGTAACGTGCTTAAGACCTTCTTCATAATACGTTGCTATGCAACCATAAATGTCCATGTAAGTTGTTTATATCCGGTGAGGGAATGCACTTAAGTAAAGTTTGTCATGTTATCTATATTATCTTATCATGGCTCCCTGTTGAAACCCACTTCCTCTTTTCTTACTTTTTTCTGCCATAAAGGCAGCATCTGTGAAGAGCATAACTAATAATTGTTCTGTTCTGTCCTCATTCTCCCACCTGAGCAGTGGATCTCTGCAGCTCCCCCAGAGATATCATGCTTTTCTGGTTGGTTTTCTCCTTTGCCAGTCAGCCTGGTTGGACAGACATGTCTTTGTACTTTCCACGTTCAGATGATGGATTCAATTGTTTGCACTTGATTTTATTTGACTGTATCAGAGAAAAGGAATATTTTTAGGTTTTTAGCTGTGAATAATGTTTAAAAGCATGTCTAATTTTCTTTCTGATCCACAAGTATGTAGAATTGTAATGGATTACGGACAGTTAAAGGTTTATGTAGTATGAATAGCTTTGCAAGGCACCGTATATAAAAGTTACTCTAACAATCCCCCTGTCTTTTAATTAGCATTAGGAAAAAGGAACTGTAGTTATTCTACCCTTAAACAAATGTGACTTTGTGTAAAGTTGCCCTGAAATTTCTTCTGTCATTAATGCCAAAATAGAAAACAAATCTCTATAATTAAGGAGCTTTTAAGATTGCTGTTTAGTGTAATACAGTCTAAATATCTAAGACATTTTACACATCCAGCCTTTGTCTAAAGGGATGATTGCACTTTTAACAGTATAATAGCGCTGATAATATGGTGTTAAAGATGTGTTTGTTGGGCCCATTACAAGGGCCATTTCCACATTTGTTTGGAGGCTTTTACAGTTCACTGCAGGCTATTGTGCCAGATGTGTTGCTACATGCTGAAACCATCAACTAGTAATTACTCCGGCTTATGCAACAATTATTCAGACCAGGCTCTGGTATTCACTGAAGAGGACTATCTGCATTGAAGTCAGCCAACAGCGGCTGTAGCCAACACTGAAGTATATAACAACTTATTAACTCTTCTAAGCACATAAGCCTTTTCACTATTCTGTAGCTTAAGTGGGCTCAGCTATGGCTGCTCCGCACTATTATGACTGGGCTCATAGTGACTCTGGCCTCTTTCTTCAGTGCAATTTCCAGAGATTATAGGAACGAATTAAAGCTCTTTCTTTGGCTCTTTTGTGCAGGTATATCCAAGGTGCATCGTCTCCAAAGGACATGGTCATCATTGTAGATGTGTAAGTATTTCACTTTTCCCTCACCTTGTCCCTGGACCCAGCAGAGATTATCGCCTTCAAAGGACACCAGTGCCACCTGTTGGTCTGAGGGGAGGCGAAAGTTTAAGACGATGATTGCTTCTTATCCTCTGACCTTTAAACCTTACATCCTGACTTATTGGTTCAGGTAAACCTTCAAGATGTGGGAGAGAAAAGTGACATTGGACAAGTTAAGAACCAGAGCACTTAAATATGCAAGCTGAATGGGATTTATGATGAGAAATGTAGTTATTAAAGTATTTTTTTCCTCTCACTCAAACACATTCATGTTTCTTTCTTTCACATTTATTTCTTTATGGATAATTGTTTAGGATTAAATTATATTATCAATCTTAAAAAATTATGGTGATTGATTTCTAAATTATAATATTTTGAAAATTTAACAAACACACATAAATATTCTGTGTAATTTTCCTTTATTTTGTATTTATAATTTGTCAATTTCAGTTGTAGTAATAGATTTATACAGCTGTGAAAAACTAAGAGTCCTCTGCACTGAACCCCATTGAAAACCTCCTGGTTTTTCCCCCAAATGTTGATTTCTGAATTCATCCTGAGTTAAAACATTAACATTATTGTTTCTACATGAATATGAACTTGTTTTCTTTGCATTATTTGAGGTCTGAAAGCTCTGCATCTTTTTTGTTATTTTACCATTTCTCATTTTCTGCAAATAAATAAAAAAATTCTGGTTGGAGTTTCAGGGACATGGTGTCAGTAGTTGAAAGAATAAAAGAATGATGCTCATTTTACTCAAACATTTACCTATAAGGAGTAAAATTAGAGAAACTGATCATTTTTAGTGGTCTCTTATTTTTTCCAGAGCTGAATATGTATGTATATTATATAGTATGAGATAAATAATAGCTATATGGACAAATCTACTACTTATCATCTCACTTCTTTTTAACGACTCACTACAGTTTAATTGGGATTATTTTACTTTTTTAGTTTATCTTATTCTACATCTGGTCCTTTATTTGCATCCTCAAAAACTGGATCATGGGGGGAATTGGAGGCAAATGGTAGTAAAGTTCCAACTTATAACCTCTAAAGCGAGAAAACAAATGCTAATATTTCTGCATGTTTCTGAGCATCGTCGTCTCTTTGCTTTCTGCAGGAGCGGCAGTGTCAGCGGACTCACTCTAAAGCTCATGAAAACCTCCGTCATGGAGATGCTTGACACGCTATCAGACGATGACTATGTCAATGTGGCGAAGGTACGTCGAAGCTGTAAAGTCATTATTTGCAATTATTATAATGACTCACTACTGCAAGTGATATTACTGCCAATATTTGCGGTTTTTATTTGGCGGTTTCTAATTAAGCTGGGAGTCATTAGGCGCAGCAGTGGGGGCTCATTCTGTCCCCAGTTGTTTATTTGCGGTGGAAACCACGTCTCTCCTGTATTTGCTCTTCCTACATTTATGTCCATATAGGATTGTGTCCATCTGCGTCTTTCTGTCACTGCTGATCACCAGGTTTTCTATTACTAGAACTAATATGTGTGGGAATATGATTGCTATTCTATTTTGCAGGGCAGATAACACACAAAACCTGCTTTCTGCAGTGCAAACACACACACACACACACACACACACACACACTCCCTCACTTATACACGTCTGCTTGCTTGGTGTGGTGCCTCTGTTTGTCGACTCTCTTCGGTAATCCTTCATAATCCATTGCTTTTAGCCACTGTATGGCCCTAAATCCCATCTCCAAGAGCAGGAAATGAGCATGCTAATCTGGGTGGGAACGCATCTGATTTCCACCACTGTGAAGGAAGTGAGGGTTTACACAAGCCTGCTGCGCGTTATTTGCACAACGCAAAACGCATTAATGACATGAGAAATTACCCAAAAATTATCACCAAACACTGACGTCTGCATCTGCATTTTTCAGGACCTTAAAGACGTTACTTCTGACACCAATTTAGATACAACAATATTTGTTTTTCTATAAATTTGGGCTCCAGAACAGGATAAGTATGGAACATATTTGTATTTCCATATGTAATTTTCTGTTAATAAATGTTTTCTTTCTTTCAGCTTCTGTCTTTACTAATTTAGTTCTGTCCTTCCTTATTCTCTTTCATCATGTCTTATTGCTTTTCATTCCTGTTCTTGTCTTTCATTCTTGCCTTTCTTCTGTTCTTCCTTCATCATTCCTTCTTTGCAGCCTTCTCTCCTACTTTTCATATCCTCCTCTGTGCCAGTGTCCTTCCTTCTTTCCTTCCTTTTGTGAGTTATTTCCTCCTTTGTGCCGCTCCTTTCTTTACTAAATACCTCTTTCTACTTTCTGTCCTTGTGTCAGAACTCTTTCTCTTCAGTCCTTTCTTCCTTCATTTTTTTCGTCTTACTCTATCTTCTTTCCGTTCCTTACTCCATTTCTTTTTGTCCAACTTCTGTTCTTGCTATCCTCCTTCCATCTTTGCTCCCTTTTTTCCCTATTTGTCTTTTCTTCCTTTTTCATGTATTTTTCATTCTTTCCATGTGTCATCTTTTCTTTCTTTGTATCCTTATTTATTTCTTTTCTTTTGTCTTAATAACTCTCCGCCCTTTCTTCTTTTCTCCTTTGTTTTTTCCTTGTGTCCTTCCTTTCTTCCTTCCGTCCTGTCTGTGTTTGATACGCTTCCATCTTCTTCCTTGTCTCCTACTTTCATTTGTTCTATTATTTCTGTGCTCCGTTTTGTAATTTATTTCCTTCTTTCCTCATGTCCTCATTCCTCGCACCCCATTTCCTTCCTTCCTTCCTTCCTTCCTTCCTTCCTTCCTTCCTTCCTTCCTTCCTTCCTTCCTTCCTTCCTTCCTTCCTTCTTTCCTTCCTTCCTTCTTTCTTCCTTCCATCTTTCCTTCCTTCCTTCTGTCTTTCTTCCTCCTTCCTTTCCTCCCTCCATCCCTCTCTCCTTCCTCCCTTCTTCCTCCTTCCTTTCCTCCCTCCCTCTCTCCCTCCCTCTCTCCCTACCTCTCTCCTTCTTTCCTTCTTCCTACCTTCCTTCCTTCCTTTTTCTCTTCCTTCCTCCCTCTCTCCTACCTTCCTTCCTTTATTTCTTCTTTCCTCCGTCCTACCCTCCTTCCTTCCTCCCTCCTTCCTTCCATCCTTCCATCTGTCCATCTATTTTATACTACCATTGCTGCCACTATAATATTTACTATTTTCCAATAACATCATAGTTAATTTCAGTAATTTGTAGTTTAAAATCAGCTTTAAAAAGTTGAAACTAGAAAATTAATAAATGTTTAATCTTTAATAGATGTAAATCATTTTTCCTTCATCCTATGTACATGAACTCAGCTTTTTTTTACATCATACAGACGAACAATGTAATAATATTAACTCTCAGTGCTTTTGATTTCTTTGCCTCTTTAAATATGTGACGACGACTCCTCTGAGAAATGTCAGCTTTTCTCATACACAGCGTTTCACATCAATCCGTGTTGAAAATGTCAGCGAAATCTGAATCTGACCTTCAAGAAGAAACATTTGAAACTCGGCGTTTCAGACATCGCTGCTAATGCCATAATCATGCATAGACTCCGCGTGCAGACATGACCGCAGATGTAAACACACAGACATGGGGGGACGGAAGCGCAGTTTTAGGCTAATTTGGTGGATGAGATGAGACAGATGATATTACCTTGGCTGGGTTTCGTTCGGCGTTTCAGGCGCACCTGTTCTTTGTGGGGGAAAGTTGTAATTATCGGTGTTTACTGCCAGGCGTTGAGTGGCAGGGCAGCTTGCATCTGCACACACCCACGTCTGCATCCTGCCTCCATGAACTGCACACACCAGACCAATAACACAGAGATACCCAGCTGGACACAGTTGTGTTTTGGCAAACTTTGCGGTATTCTTTCGTATCAATGCTCAGATGCATGTTTTTTTTTTTATTTCTCCTCTGTTTTCAGTTTAATGAAAAGGCCGAGGCTGTCGTCTCGTGCTTCAGGACTTTGGTCCAAGCCAACGTCCGCAACAAGAAGATCTTCAAGGAAGCCGTCATGCACATGCAGGCCAAAGGAACCACAGATTACAAATCAGGCTTCACGTTTGCCTTCGAGCAACTTCTCAATGTAAGAGCTAACGAGCTTTTCTTGGAAAGGCAGCTTTGTTTTTCTAAGGCTGATGCTTTTGTCTAATCTAATTAATCAAACTATGGTGATACCACAAGTCTGACAGTGAGCAGCCCAGGTTTGCATTAGACATTTCCAGAAGGCTGTCATTTCTAGCGGCAGGCTTGATTATGGCTGCCATTGCGGCGGAGTGGCAGCCGACACGGAGACGAGGTTCTGAGCAGCAGCCCGTCCACGAGCTCCCGGCACAGGTGCTGCCTCAGCTCCGTATGCTGCGGCGCATTTTCTGAGGCTGCCACGCTAATGGGCTCTGATAGGATGATTGATGAGCGTAGCCCAGAGGAGATCAGCCACAGACACTTTATATTCCTCTGTGCGTTTTGGGAGGCACAGAGCCAAGAATCCTTGCATTTTGTGGGAGGAAAGAGAAATAAAAAGGGAGAAGGGGGGGGTCTTAATCGCTGTCTGTTGCCGGCTCGCTGAATGATTTGTGGCAGAAGCACAATAAAAATATGTAATCGCAGCAATATTATTTATCTTTATTAGAATCTTGTCAGATTGGCCTGCATATCAGCCGCAGCTGTCGTATCGTGGGGGCGAGACGGAGAGCAGCAATATTTAATGGTTGATTAATATAATGTACTCTAACTTTCTGCGTGCTGCAAATAAAGAGATATACACACTTTTATGGCAGTGAAGTTGTAAGATTAGGTTGAATGCTTACAGTGTTTTGCAAAATTGTACAACTTTCTCAAATTGTATTTGTGATTTAATGTAAATTTTGATGGCCCAAAGCAAACTAATTACATAAATGTCCACATAATTGTGAAGTGGAAGAAAATTGTTACATGGTTTTTAAAATGATCTTTCCATTCATTAGCTATTCACACTTATTCACACCCTCACCAGTCCATCACACGGCAAACCAACACCTTGGGCTGGACCATAAATAACAATATATATCCCAATAGATACATGATCAATATCGGTAGATGTTACATCTGATACTTTAGTCAGTAGAGTATTTTTTAAAATCTGGTCCAAAATCGCACAGCATTCTGGGGGAAGTAAGCTAAGCAAGGTTGGTGGCATCAACTCACTCACTCACTCTTTGGTTACCTAGCAACTCACTTGGTTACCTAGCAACAACCTGCTGAGTAACTGCCGCAGCAGCAGTTTTGGATTTCACCACTGCGCCTCAATACTTCTTAAAAATGAACAACGTGGAGCTAAATCTCAGGATAAAACAGGAAAGGTCATCCTTTCAGATATTTAAAAGAAAAAACGAATCAATAATTATTGGTACCGACTGATATGAAACGTTTATATCATGATAAGATTTTCAGCCAAGGACAATTTACAGAGACCAGTTAACGGTTGTGTTGTTGGTCGTGTTTTTGTAATTATTTACATATAAACATTTCAATAGGAAAGAGTTTATTTTTACTGTACTCAATTTTCATCAGTATTTTGGAGACTTATCTCTATTGTAGGTTAGGCTTCATGTTTAAGGGTGATTGGTAATGGTGTGTTTGAGGAGCAGTGTTAATTTTCCGCACACTTAGATTAAAAAGTTAAATTTTTTTCCATGGGACCAGAGCACCTTCTCCTACATATTTGCTGTATTGATTAAGTAAACTGGAAACTGGATTTCTTTTGGTATTCCTTCAGCCATTGCTTCCTTCATTCATTATTTTTTTCATCACAGTCCATAAATCTTTATCATAAAGATATTTATAGTCAAGTGACCTTTTCTCAAAGCTCAAGCTCAGTTAGACTGGAGACGCCACAAGATCTCGTCTGGATTTAGGTTCAAACTTTCCTTGGTTATTCCTAAAATGAACAGTTATCCTTTGCAATATCTGACAATGTTTTGCCCAACTTCACTTTCGCTGCTAGCACAATGCTGCCACCATCCTTTATGATGATGCTTCGGTTTAGTTAGTAGCATTAAAAATGAAGTTATATTTCACATAAGTAGAATCTATTTATTAATTTAGGGACTTATGAAGAATATTTATTTGCACTAGAGTTTAATTAAGGAGTACAACACTTTCCTTACGCTTCACAAATATTGGGCAATTTTCACTATTTTGCAAAGAAACTTTGTCAAAACTCAAACAAGTGAAGCTGTTGTTGAAAAGACGGTGTGGAGTAAGATAGCTATATCATTACTGCTTTGTACTCTCTGTAATCTGTCTCTCTGTTTTCCTTCACTGTCTCCCGTTCGCCTGTCACAGGAGAGCAGTGCCCCGAGGGCCAACTGCAATAAGATGATAATGATGTTTACAGATGGCGGTGAAGATCGCGCTCAGGAAATCTTTGAGAAGTATAACTGGCCCAACAAAACTGTGAGTATGTCTCAGTTAGGCTGATTTCTGTCCATCGATTCCTGTCTCCATGTTTTTTGTCTCTTTATTAAGCAGACAGTTGTGTTAGTCAGACATGCCAAGCATCCCAATCTGTTCACAAACCGTCGTCTCCAAGATTACTTCCCTTTCCTTCTGATTTACATACATTTTGATTTATCTCCTTTTTCGTTCTTCCAGTCTTTAGATTTCGTTCCCATTCTGTCTTTCTTTCTCTTTTTTTCTTTCTTTCTCTCTTTCTTTCTGTTTGTCTTTCTCTTTTGTTGCGTAGCTGGTGTTAACAGCTCTGACCTGATGACTAATTAGCCGCTATATCATCAGAGCATGTTGTGGTTCAGCTGCTGGTTTACTTGTTTTATCGTTTTGTTTTGCTGTCAACACCAAATTCCTCCATTTTACTAATCTGCCATTTTAAGCTTCATTCAGCTTTGTGAATTTATGCAATAACAAAATGCAGGAGAAATCAATTTAAGCTGTCATAAAAAGTAAGAAGGTTCGATTAAAATGTACTGAGTTGCAGTCCTAATAAGCACATTTTAAATTAATCTGTCTGTAATTCTTTCTATTCTGTCCTGGATGTTAAAATTCTGATGCGAAGCATAATTTTCCTTACAATCCACCTCAGTTTAAAACAGATTTAATTGTGAAATGTTTTTGGCTTTATCAAATTAAACAATGTAGTATAGTTTATTTTTCTGTGTGTGTTCTTGTCCTGCACCAGGTCCGAGTTTTCACTTTCTCTGTTGGGCAGCATAACTATGATGTCACCCCTCTGCAGTGGATAGCATGTGCTAATAAAGGTAGGTGAAGAGGGAATTTTTGGTTTTATTGTACGCAAAAAAGGAAGGAAGAAAGAAAGCAAGCAGCTGTGGCTGTGATCGACATATTGATCTATTTAGTATTGAATCCTTATAAAACCCATGATGGGAGAATCCTCATTTTGAATTGTGTAAAAAGTGAAAATAAAATATCTGTAAAATTTTCAAAAGGGATCAAAAGGAAGCAGTAGCTTCTCTGTTCTGCCACTTGGGTTTCCCACCTTTTCTTTGTTAAATTAATTAACTGTTTCTTGATTTTATTCTAACACAACAAGCATTTAGAGTTTAGCAAAATGAACAATGATGTCAGCTTTTTTCCTATTTCAGTAGTTTTTACTGTACTTAGTTTATTGTATCTAATAGCCTGGCTTATTATTTTTCTAAGGCAACAAAATTGCCTTTTGTCACAATAAATAAGAAGTTTTTTCAATAATATTAGGCTTGAAAAATATGGTTCAAAGTTTGTCTGATTTCCTTATCGAGTAACAAACTTCTAACAGAAGAGCTCTTCTTTGGTGGAAATGTTCACGATCTCCTTGGATGTTTAGTGGGTTTCCAGACAATGAAATATCAAATGATATGAAACCAGAAAATAGCTTTAAAACTGCGGTACTGACGTGCTCTGGCTATTTTAAACCTATGTAAAAATGACTGCCGGACTTTAGTGGGTGATAAAATCTGTTGCATCAGCCTTGAGCTCTGAAATAACCCAGCAGACTCGCAGGTCTCTGACTAACAGTCTGACGGTTGACTCAGCTCCGTTTCCTGTTGGCTCTGTTGTCTGATCTCCGTTTTACTCATGTGGGTCTGCGTTAACGTCTTGCTCCTGCTGTGCTTTTTTTTCCTGAACACTTATTATTTTTTCACCCATAAACACTTCTCCTTCACATTTCTCTTGTCTTTTGTGGGTAGGTTCAAATTGACGTTGAAAATTATCTGAAGCTGTTTCTTTAGAAGAGTCTCCTCTGTTGATTAGCTTGCTGCCAATGGAGCCAAGTGCCATGGAAGCGTCTCCCCAGCAGTTGTCATTAATTAGCAGCAGAAGTCTGGCTGCAGAGTGATTAGCAAACCATCTCCCTGACAGACAGACAGGGGGAAGTCCAGGATTATGCCTCTGAGCCAACATGCTCTCTGCTGTTCACAACTGTACTGATTACCATAGTACTAAAGACAATAGGGTTGGCGCTCCAGCCTCAGTGGACAGACGCTGACACCCATGTGGGCGATTCCTACCTTTTGTCTAATTTTTACTTTACAGGGGACCAAATAGGCTGCCCTGAACAGCTTATGATAGATCTATGGGCTATAAAAAAAAGCTATATAATTAATTTTTTTTACACTAAATCGTTCTTGAATAATGAAATTTTAGTCTAGTCAGTTCTTCATGTTTTGATTTCCTTTCAGATTGAGATGTTTTAGGGGTCTTGTTACTTTAAATCTAAATAAGCTGCTCTGGCCGCGCCTCCTAGTTAATTTACACTCTGTTGTAAAAGTTGTGCAGTTCTTGTAGCAGTAAAACCAGCTGACCGAATGTCCTGAAGCTCAGCTCGGGTTGCTAGGTGACGGTCTGGCCTTCTCTGGGGTTGCTAGGTGACGGTCTGGCCTTCTCTGGGGTTGCTAGGTAACGGGCTGGGCGTGGCTGGGGCAGAAGCCAATCTCAGTCACTGATGTTTGCCTTTACATTCCTGAGGTTTTTGAAATGGGTCGTTTTATAGACACCAAAAAAAAAAAAAACGTATTGCCAAAAACTGGATGAGTGTTTTTTTCTTAAGGGTTATTGTGATGTTTATACCAGTAGGAACCCAAATACAAGTAGAAAAATGTGCAAAATGTGAATTCTGTTTTAATCTTGTCTAAAAAAGAACATTTTGTGTGTGTTTTAAGCTCTTATTGAGAGTTTTGCTCTAATAAATAACAGAGGCATGAGGAATACGCTTACATAGTTAATCCTTTCACAACAATGTTGGTTTTACTCAGCCAGATGGCTGAGTAAAACCAACATTGTTGCTGAGGAAGCTTGTACTTTAGTGTTTACTTTAGTGATTTATTTTCACTGAATGTTTTCATTTTTGTTTTCCCACCAGTTTTGAGAAATGTTTTCTCCATAATTGTTGATCACTGACTCCACTCTGTCATAATGCTGTAGCGTAGTCTTTTCTTCTTTTGCCCTTTTCCTGACTGATACCTTTTGATCCTTGACAATCTCTATATTCTGGCTCGACCAAAGGACGCAAATGTTGAAAAGCTTTTACTAGAACAGCTATATTCTGTTCATTATAACTGAGTAAATATTGAAATGTAATAAAGCTGTGCGCCAACAAAGTGCTAGTTTAAGCATATGCATTTTGGCTAGCAAGATGTTGCAACATATTTATGATATATATATACATGTGATTGAAATATTGATTTTTTTTTATCTAAATACATCAGAGTGAAAACTCAAAACTTCCATAATCAGTTAGGAAAGGAGTTGGAAGAAGCCAGTGCTTATTAAATCTTACGCCCAGTTAACTCGTTCTGTAATCTGTTGTGTATTTCAGTCATAATATTTTACTGAATTCTGTTAAAGGTCAAATTGATGTATTAAATAATTTAACATGGATTAATAAGGTATTTTTTAAAGTCACAGAACTAAATGTATTTTACATCCTTGAACTTGTAACTACAGAATCATCATAAATTATGTTGATATTTTCTGCAAACTCTTAAGTTGATCAAAGAATATAAAACATCTGTAATTGTGTTCCCATGCACTATGAATTTGCACTATGAAGAAAATAGATAATTAACTCTGATTAACAATATTGAACTTTGTTACAGTTTTATAATGGATTTCAAAAAAAATTAAGACGTAAAGAACAAAGAAGAAATTATTAGCGCTACTACATCTGTTGGAAAGATAGCATTAAGTGTAGTGTTATAGTTATTATAAAATATATATCATCTTTGGATTTATTTGACTTTTAGATACACATAGGGACAGTGAGCAAATACAGAAAATGACTGCTGGTTTAAAATCAGTGTCAGCTATTTTATGCAGTCATGCCACATATAAAGTAAATCAAATTTTGGACCTCTATATTTAGACTTTATTCATATAGATTTCAATAAAGGCTTCCGGGGACAAGGATCAAACTCGCCAGCTCCAGGCCACAAACGCTTCTCTAATCTCTGTGAAATGTGAACTCAACTATGTCCTGCATAACATCCCACAGGCGTCTTTTTGTCATCTCTGCGTAACAAGTGCTGCTCTTATCTTGGTGAGCCAGGTGCAAAGGGTCTATTAGTGTTTAAGTCTATACAGCTGAAACCAGATATTTAAATGATTTCTTTTAAAAGAAATAAAACAAAATTATTCTTTTCTGTCTGCTGTTGTATTAGTCTAAGATTTTCTATTTTATGCCAGTTGTGATTTCTTAAATTATTTGCTCAGTTCCACAATAATGAGATAAACACATGTGTTTACATATATTTTCATTGTATTTGGTAAGAAATTGCAATTGAAACATTTTGATTCCTTTTGGGAGCTTTTAATAAGCTTCTTACAAAGAAATGTACTGATTGAGGGAAATCAATTGATTCTTCCTGAGAGATAACTGGGATCAGGCAGGTGTTGCTTTTTGCAGTCAAGGCTTCTTCCTTTCTGAGTGGCTTTTTCAGTCCATTTTAATATTTAACTTGTTCTATTGTGGTTAATTGAATTCCCTACTCGCTTCAGTCGGCATTTTTTCAAGGTGTTTTGGTTTATTGTGGGATTGAAACACAGGCTGTGCACTAAAGTACGTCCATCTGTGGCACACAGAAATGAACAAAGTAATAAATAAACATCTCCAACATATTTTATGTTGGTTTATAAGGTTTATTCTTGCATATTTTTGCTTTTCAGGAATCCAGAACTTATAGAAAAGGACGAACCAGACCTGTGGAGGTCCATAAATCGCTTCTCGATTTCTTGGTTGATTTATATTTTTTTTATTTTTCCATGATGTGACCCAAGGAAGCAGAGTGTTTATGGTTTATTCACAACTGCTTCTCAGTTTCACACAAATGAGAGAACATTTCTTTAAGGAGTTTGTTTTAACTTCTACAATACAAAGAACCTAAATAATCCTGACTGAACTAAGAGAAATAGTGATTTGATTTAATTATGACTGAAGAAATGTTGTGTCTTTTGTATGTAGTGTGAATATATGACATCTGAAATGGATTGTTACATAAATTTTAGTAAAATATAATGATTACATGACATGTCTTGAAATAATGTCCCTCCTACATAATTGCAATTTTCCTTAAAATCTTAATAAGACAGTTTATCTTTATCTTTGACATTCAGGTCACAATTAATTGTACCTTATTTAATAGCATCTTTGTATAATCTGATCTGTCTTTTAGTAGGATACAGTCAGTGGTAGTTTTTCTCTAGATTTCTAGCGATTGAGGTTGTAAACGCTGAAGTCTTTCAGTTAGCAGTCGTCTAAACAAATGTTTTCAGATCAAAATCAATGTTATCTGGTAGATTGGACACTGAACATCGAGTGTAGCCAGGACTCTGAAATCAAAATCATAATTTCCTCTCCATCTTTTTGTGTTGCTTTGCTCTAAAGTCACCCGTCTGTCTCAACGCCACTTGTCTAGCATACAGACAAGAGCCCTGGCACCAAACATTATGCCAGTGTGTGTGCATTTGTGAATTATAAACTCAAAAATGTTTACGGATGTGCATGAGTGCTCTCATTTTTCTAATGAATTGAGACTGAGAAGGGAGATTTCACCACCGAACACTGTGCGGCGGGGAGGGGGGAGGCTGCCTAATGTGTCGAAATAATGAAAGTTGCCTCTGCTTTTTAACATTCTGGAGACGCTGCCTCCATTTCACGGCTCTTTGTATAAACACTCATGGCTTTAATAACTTGTTGAGCAGCCCGGTTATTGACCCAGTCGGTCATTCTCGTCCATTCCTAATCAGCCGCAGAGCCTGGGGCTCAGCATTCTCAATGAGCTTCCACATTTACATCCTGCAGTACATCTTCAAACACAAAGGGTCAGCGGCTGCGAGCGCCGTCGTGTCCGTGTGTCCCACCGCTGTCCGCCGGGGTTTAGGACCATGCATGCACCTAATAAGAACGTGAGGAGATGAGGCTCCGGTCTCCAAAATGGTTCACATTAGGACACACTTTGAAATTTATGCATGAACTGAATAGGTCACTTACATACCCAAGTAAGAAAGTTGAATATATTACTTAATATTTCTAAACTTTACTGTCTGTCTCTTCTTATTTCAGGTTACTACTTTGAAATACCATCAATTGGAGCCATCAGAATCAACACACAGGTAAGACACAGTGCATTTATAGTCCCAACACAATCAGAATAATTGAGTATGAATTGGACATTTGGGGCAACAATTACATTATGATACTTCTTTAAAGTCTTCTCAATTATTGTACACAGCATAAAAAACTAATCAAAAGCCTACAAACTCATAGTTCCTATCCATTAACAGTGCTGTGAAATCTGTGTTAATCTGTGTTAAGTAGAGTATCGTAGGTGTGTAAATGACTTTAATATGTTGAGAAGCATCCTGGATCAAACCTGACTTCCCAGTAGATGAAATCCCTCATGTTTTGATGGGGTTCGATCAGGATTAGCACCGTAGTGATGACTCTGATGACGTGGTTTTATGTGAATTGACTCACAGCACTGAGTTCAGCAAAAGCTCAGTTTCTTACACAAAGGACATTTAACATCTTTTAGGGCAGATGGCAAAAGTCATATCCTTAAATAGTACTTCAGCATCTGAATAATTCAGAATATCATCAAAAAGTTAATTCATATTAGTAATCCAATTCTGCATTCACAACACATAAGTTATACTGCTTCATTACACAAAGCGATATGATATATATTAAGTGTTTCTCATTATGGGTAATCAAAACCCCATATTTAGTTTGACAGGACAGTTTTCCAACATGCACTGAGCCTCCTAAGCCACAAAAGACCATTGCTGAAGAAATTGAGTGCTATAACAAAGCATGGAAAGTTGAGTGGAAGGAAAAACTGTATAAGCATAAGCAACACCTTTAATATAATTGTGAAGCAAAGCTCACTGAAGAGTTGGGAGGAGATTTCCTCTGAAACGCTGACAGAGCTTCACAAGTCCCCAAACAGCGACATATCCATTGGATTATTTGAGGAAATACATCATCAGACACTTATTATCTGGGTTAAGAAGCAAAGGTTATATTACAAAGCAATGTATAAAGAAAAAATATATTTTTGTTCCAAATGTATTTTTAGTGCACAAAGCAGAACCAAAGGTTAGAGTTGGTATACTTTCATAAACAGCTGAATTAGCTACAGAAAGTTAGATTTACCACATTTCACTCTTGTACATTACTAAAAATGTACTTTGCTTGAGTTTCCTCTTGTGTTCAGAACATTTTCCCCCTCAACTAATGTAACATTTGTTCAAGGCAACAACCTTTGAGAGACCCCAGGTATTTCCTCATTCCAGGCGTAAAACGTTGTCTCTCCGTCGATGGTGGAGCTATGATGCCATCACTCTCTTCCTACTCTCTTGTTTTTTATTCCTCGCCTCTCTGCCAACCCACCCACTCACCAGTCCAGCCAGCCAGCCCCGGAATAGACTGTCAGCTGTTCCATTAACTCCGGCATATTTATATTCTGAGAACTGCCACTTACTCTAATAGGTTTTCTGAAGGTGGTTGTAGAAGAAAACAGTGACATCATTTACCAGCACTCTGCCCTTCAAAATCACTCATTACACCGTCTCACTTGGATAAGATGGCAGCATTTGGATAACAGATGGACTGCAGATGGAAAAACTTTACAAGTACTGTCCTGAGTTACTTTTATAGGACTGCAGGTCCAGTCTTGAAATAGTTGGTGTTTTTGCACACCGATAAGTTTACTTTTAGCAATTATAGCTGCTGGTTCCCAGTTAGGGAGAAAATAGCATCTAATCTAAGCTTCCTCTGTGTCATGTGTCTGTTGCTGACTTGTTATGCTTTTTAGATTGTTCTAGCCAGGCGGAAAATTTCCACTATATCCCGTGAAAGGTCTGGCTGTCAGTGTCCTGATGGAATATCTCCCCGTGGCGCATTAAACTGGACTTTTATTGAGCTAATAATAGAATAGGTTACAGCTGTCAGCACCTTGCTGTTCAGACGATAGAAAACAAAATGGACAAAAGCATTTTACTGAAATGGCTGCTTTTTATGCATATATCTACTTTTATGCATGAAGCATGAGCTGGACAAATTTCTCTGTTCATTTTACTGTGGAAAGGTTTGTTAAGACATAGTCAAATTACATTTCATGGTTGAAGGTTACATCCTTCCACCATGGGCCTGATTGTTATAATATTATTAAGCTTTTCAATTTTGCATTTTAACAGTTCCTTTTCCAGGTTGTGGTGGTAATTCAGCATAAAATCTGAATGTTTTTTAAGACAAACATTTTTTAAGAATTGAATGCACCTACCTGGATTTATCATACATTTTCTTTAACAGTCAAGGGTCAAAATCTTTCATTGGTATTCATATATGAATAAATATTACATAATTATTTGTTACCCAATCAGACGCTTTGTGAATATTTGACATCTTTTCTTGGCAGAGTTGGTTCAACTCATTTGAAGTGGTTGACATAAGGGCACAAATTCAACTTTTAAGCATTACAATATGACTGAAAAACTTAATATCAATAATTATTTATTTTTTTGTTGTTTTAAATATCTGAAATACTGCCAAACTGGTGGCATGACTTTTCCTGTTTTACTCACAGTTTTCACTCCATGCCATTGTTTTTTTTTTTTATCAAATCTGAGGCAAAACCTTAAACTGCAACTGTGGCAGTTACTCAGTGGGCTGTTGCTAGGTAACCAAAGAGCTAAAGAGTTGCTAGGTAACCAAAGAGTGAGTGAGCTAGTTGGTGCCACCAACCTTGACTAGCTGACTGTGAGAGGTTGGTGGCTAAAGCCTTTCCTCTGCCTACATCCCCCAGAATGCTGTGCGGTTTTGGATCAGCGTTCAGGGAATATTCTATATATTGAATATTCTATCAGATTGATATTGATCATGTGTCATTGTTTTATATATCACTATTGATTTATTGCCATAATTGATTCTTCACTATCACTTGAATTATGAAGCAGGACTCTGAATATCTTAAACACATCTAAATGAAGGTTTTTAGGTGTATGTCAAGATTCTGACATTCAAACATTAAATGGCAGATTAATCTGCCATTTAATGTAATATTTTATTGGACGTACTATGTATTATAACCTTTTTGCCATTCAATGTTTGACAGATTTAATGGTAGATTAATCTGCCATTCAGTGTTTGAGATCCTTTCCATGTTGCTGAATTGCAACATTTCTGCAAAGAAGAGCATAAAAGACTTATTGCATTTACTCTGGTTGATAATCTGAAATATTTAAGTGTGTAAAACGAACAAAACGTTTTCACAATACTGTAAAAACAATCAAAAGATGAATGAATTCAAAGCTTTTGACAATATTAAGAAAGGTAGCCTCTCATGCTTGTAATCAGGCTCCATCATGTTTCCTAAGTTTGCCATCAGGTTATGCTCCTAATAATTTTAGCACACAATCTCCAAAGTGACAAGAGTCAACAATTGTTTGCCTAAAATAATATTATCTCTTTGACATCAGAAAAGCAGAATAAAACAAATGACCAGGAGACTTGACCTTTCACCTCCATTCAGAATTGCTGTGAGATATTCTCACACTGCCATTGTTGACAGTAGAGCTTCTGGGAAATGTTTGTACGTCGCACCCCTGACAACCTTAATGTGTTTTTAATAGCTGCTTCATAACGATGAGGAACTGCCTGAAGTGGCTTTGGGACTGGGGGTGAGGTTCTTTATGGCTCTGTCGGACCGGGATGCTGCTGCCGCTGGTGGTGGCCCGCTGGTTTTATGTGGTGACAAAGACAAGGCCGGTCAGGGTCTTGTGGTTTTATGACAGATGAACATCAGAGGGCTCCACAAGCTCTCTACCTTTAAAGCCAATGCACGACGGCTGCCATAAATGTCTGTTTGTGTTTACTGTGGAAACTCACAGTGGTAAGTGTAAATGTTTCTGCCTGCAGGAATACCTGGATGTCCTGGGACGTCCCATGGTGCTGGCTGGGCCTAAAGGGAAACAGGTGCAGTGGACCAACGTCTACCAGGATGCACTGGTAAGTACACAATGTGTATATTTAAACAAAAAATATGTGCTTCTGCTTATTTGTTTCATATTATGTTTCATTATAAAGTTTTTTTATTTGCAAAATCAAGATGAAGGCACTTATTTTCTGTTTATAAGTCTCCAGTTTTTACTGAAGAGAGATTTTGACTATTTAAAATCTAATTGTAGCTATAAATTTCTGACTTTTTTTCAGGGGTTGGGGCTTGTCATCACAGGAACGATGCCAGTTTTCAACCTTACTGCAGATAGTGCTAGTTCTCAGGTAAAAACAACTGACTTTTAAAGTGTCTCCTATGCTCTCACCCACACACAAATCAGCATGACTCACAAACCAATCTATTAATATTATTATTCTGTTAAAAAGTTTTTCTTGCCCTTTAAGTGGGCGAAGCTTTAAAGTCACGCAAACGTACATAATGATTTCAGCTTTTGTATTCATTATTTATCTGCGTGTCACCATCATCAATCATCTGTAATGATGTTCACACGACTTTCTGTGGCAACACCTCCCCCTGGAGGTGACATCCGGCAATACAGCGAATCGTCTGTGGCATCCGCTGACCGACGACACCTTGAAAATATTCATACCCCTAATGGTTTTCCTGAGTCATGCAGGAAGAAGATTGCAACCACAAGCTTTAGTGAATTTCATGTGATAGACAAACACAACGTTTTGTAAAGTTTAAGCAAAAGAATGCTGGTTTTAAACATTTTTTACAAACAAATTACGTCTAAAAATGTATTCTGAAAGTTGAGTTTCTACGTCCATCTTACCACAAACTCTGAGCAGCTTCTCTGTGCCCGCTGAAAAAACACATCTGTACAGCATGATGCCGCCACTACCATGTTTTTACTATGGTGTGCAGCTTTTAGACATTTAGATACTAAATGGTAGCACCATTTCTGTGCCAGTCTACCAGAGACATTTTGCTTGTGGTTTTCCTTTTCTCCTTCTTTGTGACATGCATGACTAATCGTTATCCTGATAGATTTTTTTAGCCGGAGCTGCGGTGGTTTGCATCTCCTCCTTTTCTAGGAAAAGAGGAGTTCTTAATATTATTATATTAGGATCCTAATAGTTTCTTTTCATCCTACAGAATCAGCTCATCCTTGGGGTTATGGGAGTAGATGTTGCAATTAATGAAATCAAGAAGAAGACTCCAACATACAGAGTGAGCATTCTTTGCTCTCATTATCATACCCACATATTTATCTTTGAAAGGTTAATAAATCATCTTCTAACTCATTTTGTCTGCAGCTTGGGGCCAATGGCTACACATTTGCTACTGACCCAAACGGTTACGTGCTGCTGCATCCCAACCTAAGACCCAAGGTAGGTCCGTCTCTGTGCATCTAATTAGTTTCCTAATTCTGAAACTTTATTAGTTTTAAATGATGTTTATCCTCCCCCACCACCTCCCGCCCCTCTGTGCTGTTCAGATCATTAACTTCAGGGAGCCTGTCACTCTGGACTTTCTGGATGCAGAACTAGAAGATAACAACAAGGAGGAGGTAAAGCGAGTTATCAGGAACAAATAGGTTCTCAGGTGTTTTTAGTAGAGTTAAAAATCAGAAATAACTGGATAAAATAGACTAGATTTATTCACACTGAAGCAACCAAACTATATCTTATTTCAGTAAACTACAATGCCAACAATAATTTATAATTTTACATATTTCTTCAGTGACTGATAGAATTTAAACTCCCCCCCAGCGTATTACAAGCCTGGCGGGCTGCCAGGCTTTACTTGTGCCCCCACCAGGATAAACGTTATTTAACTTTTTTCAATGTTTCCCTTTTTTAAAGACTTTATACTTATTGTTCAAGTGTTACTCTTTCAATAATACATAATTATTAACTGATGTTTTTAAATTTGGTTGTTCATGAGACACTTTGTAACTAATTTGACAGAATACTTAGGATTATTTTCCATTTGGAAAACCAGTTTACGTCCAAGCTTTAACATAATGGCTGCTGTTTTGAAATGTTCTTTCCTCATGTTATCATTTATTTTGTGAAGTGCACCAGACCCTCCTTTAGCAGAACAGCCCACAGCATGACGCTGCCACCCCTGTACTACATGTTAGGATGTTACTATCAGGGTCAAATACTTAAATTTTAGTGTGGTCATACCACAGGACACGCCTCCAAAGAGCATCTGTGTTTTATGGTACCTGGTAATAAGTTATTTCTTTCTCTGAGGACACATTTCACTGTAGATAATGATACTCTTAGAGAACTTAAAACAAACTAATGTTTTAAGTTCTTACTGACTTAAAACTGTAGTCTGATTTAAGACACAAGGAAAAAAAGGTGGCATGTATTTTTATACAGTGTATTCCAGTTGTATATTTAATGTTCTTTTGTTTTTCTGTGTATTGTTTGCCTTCTCATTGCATCCTCTGTTTTGCTTTCCTACAGATCCGCCGACAGATGATTGATGGCAGATCGGGGCAAAGAAAAATCAAGACGCTCATTAAGTCAGTTGATGAGGCAAGTCATCAATATATGTGACTCAATCATGATCCAAAGTAGCACCTTCCTGCATGGCGCTGTAATGAATCTGAATCAGTCAATGTGTTTGCTGTCCTTTGTTTCCTTCTATTTATTGGAGGCGAAATGTGCAGATGCTTCAGCAGGGTTAGCTCACCGTTTTGTGTTTGCCCACAGAGATACATCGACGAAGCCATGCGAACGTATACATGGACGCCCGTAGAAGGTACAAACTACAGGTGGGTTTCATTTAACAACGCATTACCTGACATTCAGACCAAAATAGTGGAACCTGTAAGTGTTTTTTAAATATCTTCTTTCACTTCGTAGCAGCTCACTGTTATAAATATGAAGCGCAGCTGCTGCATCTCACAAACTGAGTTACTGTCTTAAAAGGTTGACAAAAAAACTAGGTCATTTGAGGCTAAAAATACCAAATTAAGTCTAAACCTTATTTAAATACAAATCAGTTTTTAATATTAAATTGCACATAGTTAGGCAATCTGATTTACATCTGCCCAGTTCTGTTAATATTTCTCTAACAAATTATATGGTTATGCAGTTTTAAAATCTGACTGTTATGGTTTACAGTAGTGAGATATTTTAAAGCATGATTCTGCTATGTGTTGTACTTCAGATGTTTTGGTACATTTACGCCTTGAAAAGGACAAAATTAAACAAAGCAATGCCATTTACTGAATAATTTTGTTTAAATTCAATATTTTAGTTGTACAACAGATTGATGGACTAGACAGAATCAGTTTATAAGATGAATAAATATATGATATATATATATGGTCAAAGTGCATCAGGACAAAGAGTTGCTGCTATTCAAAAGTCTTTGTTTTGCACACATTGAGTAAAATATTCTGGATTTCTTCCAGAATATTTTATTTGAACAAAAATCTGAGAAAATAAGACTCTTCACAAATGGACATCAATCACCTGTTGATTCCCGAAAAATTACTAGAACTGAATTTTGAAACTGAATTTGTTGTTAGCTTCAGTAAAAGATAAAAAAAAGTGTTGAAATAAAAACCTTCAAAAGAATCCTAAGGGGAAAATGTTATTCTGCCTTAAGATCAACATCAAAATCATATGAATTCACCTTTTTATTTTTTTTATTCTCCTCTTTATAAATAAACCATACATTAGTTGTTAGCTGTGCTTTTCTTTCCTTGGTCTGTCTTTTAAGCCAAATGCAAGCAGTGTGTGTGTTTTGTATCACCTGAATATTTTTAACTATGATTTATAAAACTTGTCAATTCAATTTATGGCAAAGACAATTATTTACAAGAAAGACAAACTTAAATTTTAAGCCTATTTATATATCTTTTCTTGCTGTATTAATCAATCGTCAACTAGATATGCTTACAGATGTGTGAGTTTCATTTAAATGATGTGTTTTAAAGTGCAAAGATGCATAAAACTCTTTGTTGGAAAGCTTGAGTTTCATGCATCTCCTAATTAATGCACATTTCAAAGTGAAATAGAGTCACACAAAGACTAGAAAAGGATCAGTGAACCTTTTGAACATTTCATGCTTAGTTTAAAAATGAATTTAGGTTTGAAAAGTATTCAATCATGAGAACCAGGGCCAAAGATAAGCCATCATTAATCTTCCGCTATTCAGTTGTAGTTTCTCAAAGCTTATTGGCGATGCAGAGGGATAGATGAGTTTTATGCATTGGGGGGACGAGTACCTTGTTTCTCTTGAATTTGCAAATGCAAGACTGATGCAACAAAGGCTGAACCGTTAGTCGGGATCTTATTATTCTCCTCCTTCAGTTTACAAGTTGGCCTTATTGATGACATTAGAAACTGTTAAGGTCATACTTGGATTCACCAGTCTGTTTCTGATGACAGTGCTGTTTGTTTTATGATGATTTTGTGTCTCTTAAAATAGATTAAATGAAAAATTAAAAGGTCAGTTTTTACCAAAACGTCCTGGTTTACGAACAGTTTGACGAGGACCAAGTTAGCTTCATTTTCATATGGGAAAATTAGCTAATGTGAAGAGAAACTCAAAGCGCTTCCACTACTCACATCCTTAGAAATCACTAATGGGGTTGTTGGAGATCACAGGGGGTCTACAAGGTTGTCGCTGCACAGATGTGCTAAATTAGATTTGCTTTTATATAAAAAAGGAAACCATAGCACATTCAGTGGATTATAAGGTCTGTTTGAAAATGTGGCACATCAAATGCTGCTGTCGCACAAAGAGAGAAAGGCTTTCGTGCTTTTAGGAAATTACAGCGAATCAAAGACGCAGAACATCTAAAGCTCTGCACAACTGAGTGATGTTTTTCAATTAAAACATCCACATACGTCGCAGGAATGTTCCTAAAGCATCTTTTGTATGAAATATGTGTATATACTAAATAAAATATCAAAGAGTATTTTTTTTTATTGAGTAAACAGAAAGTGCTGCACATTCTTTGCTGAATTATCAATAAGGTTGGCTACCTGGATCACACAACTCCAGTATTTATAAACTCTAAATTATTACTGAAATGATGAATTTAGAAACAGTGTGCATCTTATTTAAAAAAGAAATATTCAAAAAATATTTACAAAAGAAGGACTTCATCATCCCAGAGGGAAATGGAAACATCAGAACCAGAAGAAGTTTTTGCATTTCAGTCTGTGGATTGAAACGGTAGAAGAGTCTGACTGTGCCACTAATATCCAAACATTAAGCTATTCAAACTTTAACATAAGGAAATGGTTTACAATAAATATGAGATGTATTATGTTGTTGTTATTACACAGCATTGTTAGCGTCACTAATAATTAAGGGTGTACAAATTTAGGAGATTGGTGATCTGCCAATACTTAAGCGTGAAGCTGATCTCATCTCCCTCATATGTATATCAAAAGATAAACCGCTGACCTTTTCTGCTCTGCAGTGACAGAGGTTTCACTGATAGACTGACCCTCCAGGTCATTTCTGCATGTTGTCAGTTGACTATATTCTTCCCACTGTTACCAACTTAGTGACTTTCTTGCTAAATTTAGCAACATTTCAGACAAAAAAATGGTATTGGTCAAAATTGGAACCGGCAGATCAGGCTTTTTAAAGATCAATAATCGACGATCGGGCAGAATTATTATTATTGTTGTTAGTACTGTTAGAGCTGCTATTAGCACATCGTATAATGCATTGCATTAAGCTAGAATCTGAACGTAGAATGAATGTGTATTCATGGAGCGATAAGTAAACTTAAAAAATGTGAAGTACAGCTCTGGAAAACACTAAGAGACCACTTAAAATGATCCGTTTCTCTGATTTTACTCCTTATAGGTAAATGTTTGGGTAAAATGAACATTGTTCCTTAATTATATGAACTACTGACAACATGTCTCAGAAATTACTAGCAAAAATTTTAGTTTTTATTAGCAGAAAATGAGAAATGGTCAAAATAACAAGAAGATGCAGAGCTTCCAGACCTCAAATAATGCAAAGAAAACAAGTTGATTTAGAAACAACAATACTGATGTTTTAACTAAGTTCAGAAACCAACATTTGGTGGAATCACCAGGAGGTTTTCAGTGCAGGGGGCTCTTCGTTTTTCCAGAGCTGCATGTTTATGTCTGCTTACGTTGTTCCTTATCTTCCCCAACTCAGTCTAGGATTGGTACTGCCCACATATAGTGAGAACCATGTCAAAGCCAACCTAAGTGACCAGATCCTCCAGGTGCAGTGTAAGTACTTTGGGTCAGACCCGGCGTCCTCCTCCCCTCAGTCTGTCCTCCTCTTTTCTCTGCTCTCTCTCTTTCTCTCTCTTTCTCTCTTTCTGATGTGACCTTACACTCGAATTCAGTCATTTTTCGCGGGTTTCCAACATCATCATATGGCGTGTCCGAGGGGATCAGTCTGCCCCGGCCCCTCAGCTTCCCTTTCCCCCTTCTCTATGCTCTCTGATAGGCAGGATCATATGGTTCCCGAGTCCCTCGACTCCTCCTCCTCCTCCGCTCCCCCCGCTCCTTCCTGTCTTCATGCTGTGCTGTAAAATGGTGATGTTTTTTCTTCACACTGGCTGAAGAAAAAAATAACTGAACAGACAGAAAGGTGAAAGCTGTGGTTTTACTGTACTCCTCAGGTGAAAATAATGGTGACCTTTGTGCTATTATTTTTTGTTTTACCAAACGCTCTCGCCTCTTCTCCACCATAGTAATGATTCTGAAGCGTCTGTGTTTTAAATTATTGGATGTTTCTGACCAGAAAGCTGTGAAAAAATGCATGCTTTTCACTCCTTATGATGAGTTTTATGATTTTTCTTCTTTTTTGTCTGTCATGTGTGGTAATTTATTTCCTCTTCTGTTGGACGGTGTGAGATGTTGATCAGCTTTGGAATCATTCGATTGTTAAACTCCCACATGGCCTGGAAAAATGGCTTTTCAACTGTGGGAGTTTGTTTTTTTCTGGGTCTGATTTGGGACACATTTTGTGTCTTTCATTCTTTCTTTGTCCAGACCCTGATTCTCCTCTCTTTTCCTGGTGTTTTTTTTATTATATTATTTTTTTTAATCTTTTGTTCTGCCATGGTTATTTCTCACAGTTTGTGTTAAGTGCATTTCGTTTCCTGGCTTTCTTTGCCCAGGATGTCTTTGTTTTTCTTTGTTTGGTCTTGCAGAAAGAATGTTTGTTCCTCATTTATTTTTCTCTGTTGTCTGGTTTGACTTGAATTGGTTTCTTTTCTTTCAAGAAAACAATATTTTTATTCAAACAGTTATTGAATAAAATATTGTCTGTGATCCCCCCTTCCCCTTCCTACCCGATCCTCTGTTTCTTTTCTTGCTCACTCCTTCTCTGATGGATCCACACAGTCTCATACATCAAGGGCAAGTATACTCCATATCGGTCCACATTCACCACCTTTACTTCCTAATCCCTACCGCTTCCTCCTCCTTACCTCACCCCTTGTCCTCACCCTCCCTCCCCTCCCTCCTCTCACCTGTCCCAGCCTGCTTGCCTTTGTCCCTGCCAACCATGCCTTCACCCTTCCAACCTTTCTTTCTTCCTCTTCCCCTCCTCTCTTCCTTCGTTAATCCCTTCTCCTCTTGACCCTCTTGCTGCAGCTCAGATCCCACAATGACTCCTCCGGTCCTCAACCTCACTCTCTCTCTCACATATCTGCTGCTCCAGGAACCTTAAATATATATATATATATATATAGATATATATTTTGGGGGAAAAGCAAAGCAACAGCACCCACGGATGATAGACGTTTCTGTTTTCTGTTTAAATTTGTCTTCTGTCCGCGCTCCCACATCAATCCCCTTTTCTTTTGCGGACAGTTTCAGAGAAGCTGTCCCTTCTCTGGCTCTGTTTCTTTCCCTTCACCATAATCTCTCTATTTTCCCCTCTTATTAACTCCAGTCTCTTTCTTTTCATCTTCTTTCTACAGTGTAACTAGTTGATTTTACACTAGCATTCAGGTATTAGACTTAAATATATATAAAAAAAAATCAGTGCCAAATCTGCACAATCACACATTTATTTATTGCTTTGCAAAATATGCATAGTTCTTGAACTTTTCCACAGTATAGCTCAAATTTGTAATGTTTTTATTTGAATGTTATGAGTTAGACCAGCATAAAGTGATGCAAGCGTGAGGCTTTTAACCTGGAAGGTAAACGGACATATTTTTTATAATTATAAATGTTTCTAATAAGACAAGAAACTTCAGATTATAGTCATAAAGTTTCATTAGCTGCGTTTCCATTACAAATGTGCGCAAATATTTGTCTTTATTTGGCTAGAGTTAAAAAAAAAACAATTTCTTTAATTCAGTGTTTCTGCTAGTTAAGAAAGTAAATTAAAAACACACAAGAATAAGCTTATTCAGGCAATTATCATTAAAAATCATAGCAGCAACGGATTTTAACAGCTACATCAGACTATATTTGTAATTTAGTCATGGCGTTGGAGACGTTGACGTCTTATTCAGGCGTTGGAGCTACTTATGTGGTGTCCTGGGGAAATTGTTGCCGGTGATTTAACAGAAGAGTTGTAGATTCAACATGTTAAAATGACACAATGTTCTATCAACTGCACAATGCTGTGACCCTCACATAGTCAGAATAAGACAAACCGTCATCCTTCTACTACTTCCTGTCATCTTCCTCGTCGTTTTCACCAGTAGTAACGTCCAGCAAAAAAGTGTTTCTATTGCAGTTTTTTTTTTTTAAATTTGCGTTTTCTGAGTTTTTCAAAATTGTTGTGCTTTCATTTAGCAAATTAATTTTTGGAATTTCGATGTTCACAGTTTTATTTTTAACGAAAACGCAGCTACTGACGCGGTGGTGTAGACGTACTTTGATCAAATTTGATAGACTTGTAACAGCTTGGCTGCCGTAGTTTGTCTGCCTTTAGCTGGAGACAGTGCAGTGTGCAGACTAACGCCACAGGGTTGAGCTCCATCCTGGCCTCTCAGGTCTCCCCATGCTGTCAGGTTTCTTACCTACCTGACTCCTAAATGTTGTCCCTCTGTACTCCTCGTCTCCATCGGCTTGTTCCCCCTCCCTCCTCACCCCTCAGACCGCCAGCGGCACGGCCCAGTGCTTCCTCTGTAAACCTGACCCCGGATGTGCATGGCATTGTGGGCGGAAAACTACCTGGGCACTCCATTTTGTCCAAGTTAAATTTCTCTTCTGTTTCTGAGTCGATTAGACGATACCAGACTCGTCTGAGGGTTCGGTGGCATTCCTTTCTGCTGTTTTGTTCCAGACGGATCAACCCAAGTTGCCCCACATCATGCCTTTCACAATGTGATGCATTTCCCCCGATTAAGTGTCTCTCTGAGTCCTCTCCCCCCGTCGGTCTGAGGGGTGACCACTTCCATTAGGACCTTCACCCACCTCCTCCCCCCTGCAAATAGTTGGCCATGTTGATGCCTGCCTGATCTAAAAAGCACTCATTATGCACAATATGTCTGAGAACTCGCTTCTCGACGCATCACGCCTGGTAAAGTCAGTTCTCAGACGTTCGAAAAAAAACAAATAAAATCAGACTCAAATCAAACCTAATCAGAAAGAAAAACAGGGCCTTTGTTGGCAAAGCAACAAGTCAAACAGAATATGCGAGTGCTTGTGGAAGTAAAAAGTGGTGATGCATCGAGTCAGGTTGTGTTTTAGGCACCATATTGGCTAACGCTGGTGTTCCCATGATACCTCACCGTTGCTATGGTAAAGTCCCTTCTGCGTCCCTGCACCTCTGAAGAACAGCTGCTGTTTACCCAGTTTACTCCCCGCTGCTCTGCCCACTGCTCTTCCTGGATAATCTCCCCTTTCTGTTGCAGATTTTGAATCTCTGCTGCCAAACAGTTTTGAGTCTGAAGGACATGTATTCATTGCTCCCAGGTAGCCCTTTGTATGAATGCTTGCTGTCGTTGGTGGTCATCAGTGTTTGACCTTGTTTCAGTCACTTTATGTGGTTTTTATATTTGTTAGCTCGTCTTCTTGCTATGTATGTAGTGGAGCCAATACCTTTTGAATTGGATTATCAATTACGGTCACAACTGCTGTTCCGTACTTTTAAATTCTTGAAAAATTAATTACAAAAACGTGTTGGATGTTTGCATGGTGCTGTTGTGTGATCCTGCATGTTTGCATTGCAAAAACACAATCTGAAATGATTCGATTGTGATTATATTCAGGAAAAACTAGTTTTATGACACAAATATATTTGTTTTCAACCAAAAAGGGGATTAAATGCATGTGTTTGTCTCTGTATGAAAGAAAATCCTTGTACATTTTTTTGATCAGTTTGGAGTTTTTGAAGTGGGATCTTTTGGAGAGTTTATGAATCTGGCATATCTGGCCAGAATAATCATACAATGTAAAATAATTTGCTATAGAAATAATTGAACAGAGCAGATATATTAATTTTAAATGTTTGAATCACTAAAGTCCAATCTGTTTAAAGGAAAAATAAAAGCTAAGGAAGTTTTAAATTTGTTTGAGGTTCTTCTTCTGCTGCTATTACTTATGTGACCTGGAGAAATCAGCAGTGACCCCTACTGTCGGGAAAGAGAACTAGAAAAACTCCGGCATAATTCAATATTTTTTATGATCCGATGCAGTTTGCTTCACACTGATTGTGTGGATAATCTAATATAATTGAAGAAACATTTAAAAATATTTGTGCTGACCACTGGGAGTAATCCACCATTATTTCTTTACTCACTGTTTTGTAGACTAAACCACAATTAATAGATTTTGTTGATCATTTAGTGCCCAGTAGAAACCATTTTTGTCTAACTGTATCTTACATTTCTTTTTTATTATTTAAAAGAAATAGTTAGATATTTGGCCTAAAAGAAAGAACAAGACATCAGTTGCCATCAGTAAACTTTAAATATTTCCCTCTAGCTCCATGTTTCATTCACTGGAGGACAGATCAGTAATTATTCCTGTTCAGTTCAACACATTAATTGTCTTATTTCATTCATCATGTCAATTTACCTGCAGTTCAATTAAGACATATTGATTTAGACTGAATTGTGGTTAAGAGAAGAAACACATTCATACTCGCTGTTCATGGACGCATCATTAACGCACCAAGAAACTCTTTTCTCTTAAAAATTTATTTTTATTATTAAGGCAGAACAATGTGATTTTCAATAAAATTAGATTGTTTACTAGATAAATTAGCTTCTAATTTTAAAACAATACATTATAATTTCATTACTAGTCGTTTAGACTGTTCTAAAGCTTTTAGGAGCCTTTCCCAGTCGGACTGGATTTTCATCCCGAATGAACCTCTTCCTGTTTCTCCAACCTGAGAAAATAAAATGCAAACTTCCCATAACCTCTCCTCCAGAACCCACATTTTAAAAAAGTCTAAACTAAGTTTAGTTATTCTCATGCTTTGCCTCGCTGTCCTGTCCTTTGTGGAAGTGTATTTTTGTGAACCTGAGCATGCTACTCACTTTAGCAACACTCAACATGAGTGTGGACTCATGCTTCCCCCATCATGCTTTGTGTCTTTCAATGAGAAACATCTAAGAGAGTCGGTGATGGCAATGACGACATCATTGCTTTTTTGTTGTTGTTTTCTTTTACTTTCCCACATTTGAGTCCTTTGCCTTTTCCTCAGGGAGTACTGCAATGATCTCGAACTTTCCAACAACAACACCGAGTTCCTGCTCAACTTCATTGCCCTGATGGAGAAAGTGACACCAGACTCCAAGCAGTGTAAGTTTTATTCCTATTACAAGTCTGGACTCCAGAGTTTCAGCAATTTGGTTGCAGAAGCATATAAAAATCTGTCAAAAACGACCGTTTCCTTATTGGTCTCCCAACATTTGATGTCTTTTAGAAACAAAAATACATATAACTGCATATAGCTGCAGTTAATACTAAATTAGTTGCTGTTTTGCTGGATGCTGTCGTCATAATGCTTCGGTTTGTCTGTCCAGTGAAGCAGCTGCATCATCACTACCAAAACAACAACACATTTTATTCCCTGAAGCAATCAGGAGGCCATGTTTTATCAGAAGGAACATCTCAAAAGATAAGCTGTTAAGTCTCCAAAATTCACAAAATATGAATTTAGAAGATTGAAATGCTGAGCAATGTGTGATTTGTAGTTGTTCTTGTGACTGGGATCCACTCCTCACATACAGCTCTAGAATAAACTAAGAGTCCTCTGCACTGCACCCCATTGAAAACCTCCTGGTTTTTCCACCAAATGTTGATTTCCGAACTCTCCCTGAGTTAAAACATTCATATTGTTGTGTCTAAATTAATATCAACTTGTTTTCTTTGCATTATTTGAGGTCTGAAAGCTTTTCATCTTTTTCCTTATTTTGATCATTTCTCATTTTCTGCAAATAAATACCAAATTTTTGCTTGGAGTTTCAGAAGCATGTTGTCAGTAGTTCATGGAATAAAAGAACAATGTTCATGTTACTCAGACTTTTACCTATAAAAAGTAAAATAAGAGAAGCTGATCATTTTTAAGTGCTCTCTTACGTTTTTCCAGAGCTGTATGTTTCATCTAATAAATTCATTTTACTGATTCAGTTGTTGGACTCTTTGTAATTTTTCCCAGCATTAAAATTGATACAGAAAACATTTGTAAAGGAGTCGCTTTACACTGATTTTACCTCCACAGTCTTAAATGATAGCACATTCAGACAGATTACGCTGAAGATACACAAATCTGGAAGTTAATCATTTTTTTCTGACTTCATATTTTTTCTGCAACACAAGCGCTACTTCTTTAGACAAACCTTTTTCAGACATAAACAAGATATAATCAGATGCAGACAGAAAACTCTATTGTGGAGAAGCAGAAACAAAAAAAATGTAGTTACTATGACTACTGCTAATCTTTGTAGCCTGCAATCCTACTTTTCTGATATGGTTTTAACCGGTTTTTGTTAAACTCACATACAAATCCTAAATAAGATGTTCTTATCTTTACTCTGCTATTTATATACTGTCAAAATTACACATGAAATAACAAAAATATTATGTATTTCTGTTAGGTGGACCAGAACAACCAGTGCAAAAACATTGGTCTGGAGCCTTGCATGTTGAAGGAAAAAATCTCTAAATTAATCTGAATAAGAAAATAAATGTAGCCCAGATAATATACATTCTGTAGCAGTTCCTGTCTGCTCCTCATTTTCCACTGATAAAGCATAATGTCCTTGTGTTTTTTTTCCCTTTTTGGTGAGTTTATTTTGAGTAAATCCCACATCAACCATCCTGCTGCCAGGAATGCTGCAGCGCTTTAAATGTTTTAATCTACAGCTGAAAATAGTCTCTAACAAATGCATCACAGATTCATCTTTGAGTAATGGTTGTGAAATTGTTCAGCGTTGCGCATTTTACAGTCGAACCCCGGACGCAGCTCTGTTTCTGAAGGATGCAGTTAACAAATGATTTGCTGGACTTTGTATTTTTTTACCACACAAAATAAGTAACTTTGTCTTTTTTAAATACACAGAAACGCGCGTAGCTAATGTTGCTTTGACTACAAAAGCAAAGGTAGTAATAAAATTTGTTTCAGTTTTGAGTACTACTCCATCATCGTCTCTGTTTCTTAAATGTTCATCCAGGTGACAGTTTGCTCCTTCACAACCTGATTCTGGACACCGGCATCATCCGGCAGCTGGTCGATAAAGTGTGGAAGAATAAAGACTTAAACACGTGAGTAGCACCAAGCTGCTTTGAGGGACGTTTATTCTAAAACATCACCAGTGGGGAAGACATAGATCTGAGTCCTGCCTGTTTGTTTCTCCTCCATCCTGACATTTAGATACGGCTTCCTGGCTGTGTTCGCCGCAACAGATGGAGGCATAACAAGAGTCTTTCCAAACAAGTAAGAGCAGATTTCATCACTGTTGTGTGTCTTGACTGCAGCTGTTTCTTTAGATCTTACATTTCTCACTCGGTTTTATTTTTGGATGATAAGTTAGGATGTTACATAAGGTCGAGGAGGGAGCTTTAACAGCAGATATTTGTTACTTTTAAATCTTAGAGCTGCAGAAACCTGGGAGGAAGACCCAGAGCCGTTTAACGCCAGCTATTACCGCCGTAGCCTTGACAACAAGGGTTACATCTTCACAGCACCGTATCGATCAGGTGAATGATCTTCTTTGGTTGCATAACTAAACCACAGCTTGAACCTCCGACCCCCTTCATAAGCCTTGTTTTGTGTGTGTGTGTGTGTGTGTGTGTGTGTGTGTGTGTGTGTGTGTGTGTGTGTGTGTGTGTGTGTGTGTGTGTGTGTCTCATGCAGCTGGGGCCGATCTGTTGAACCCAGAAAACGACACAGTGGGAATTTTGGTCAGCACGGCTCTGGATATCACAATAGGCGGGAAGACGGTCAAACCTGCAGGTGAGCAAACAGGAAAACCTCATTACAGATGAGGAAATGGTTCATATCAAGATGTATGTAAGTTCTCTTCTGTTATTTTCTGCATTAAATATAATTATTAACGCTTTGATTACTGCGTTTTTCTCAGTTCTCGGAGTAAAGTTAGACCTGGAAGCATGGACCGATAAATTCAAGATTCTTGCCAGTAACCACACAGACAGCCGTCAAGGCTCAAATACGGTATAAATTATTATGTTTTAAATGTTAATTCAGTAGAAAAATAATTATTTTTGATGAGAGTTTCAATTCTTGCACCAACCTGCGTTTTCCTCCATGACAGTGTGGACCAAACAGAGGTTGTGAGATGGACTGTGAAGCTAACAGTGATGTGAGTTTTTACGCCTGCTGTACAAATTTAAATGATGTATTTTAATGTTCTGTTTCTCACCTGATTAATCTTCAAACTCCTGTTTCTGTGTGTCTTTTTGCAGGATCTCCTGTGCTATTTAATTGATGACGGCGGATTCCTAATCATGTCAAACCAGAAGGATGACTGGAGCGAGGTTTCATTAAATATAAGATTCATTTTGCAGACATCACAGATTTACTCTAATCATCACCAAGTGCTGAGCAGAGCTTTGCATCCTTGCAGGTGGGCAAATTTCTTGGTGTCGTTGACCCAAACCTGATGTACGCTCTCTACAACAACTCCTTCTACAAGCGCAAGCAGTCGTTTGATTATCAGTCTGTGTGTGAACGAGTACAAAACAGCGAAGCAGGAGCAGCAAGGCGAGGAGTGTTTGTGGTAAGAACACGACTCCAAACGTACTGAGCACCTTTACAAGATCCAAGTTTGGGTTTTAAGGTTCCAGCAAAGTTTAGCATCACTGATAGTTATTTTTGCAACATCCCACAAAAAAATGTAAAACTTCCAAGGTTCATTGGGATATTTCCTTTCTTTTCCGAAGGTTTAGCAGGATCCAGAGTTATTTTTATAAAATTATGCAAAAGATTTTTTAAAATTCTAGAGAGCGTTTCAAGAGACTGAGTTCATTTTGCTAAAGCTTTGCAGGTTTTTGAGTTATTTTTATGTGATCCACCAAAGGTATTCAAGATCCTAAGTACCTTTTCCAATATCCCAGCAAAATTATGCAATAACTTAATTACTCTCCCACAAAACATTTTCTCTTCTGGCAGTTGATTATTTTTATTTATTCATCTTCAGTAATAAATTTCCTCTGTTAAATCACAGAAAACAGACAAATTTTTTTTCCTTCATTTTAATTAATGCTAGTTTATGTCAAAAACAAAAATATAAGTGGTAGTTTTAGAAAGATAAAAATGTAAGAGGCAGCTGCCTATAAATCATACTGAGAGGTTTAGCAGAAAGAAATGAGTAAACGTTTATTTTCTCTGTGTCTGCAGCCTACGATTGCAGACTTTGTTAACCTGGCATGGTGGACGTCAGCTGCTGCATGGTAAGATCTGAAGCACTTTGCAGTTTGCACTCTGGGTCAGAAAACTGCAGAAAATTATGTGCAGATTTTGCTATTAGCTGTATCTGGATTCAAAGTAGGAGTTGTTTGGCTATCTAGTTAGCCAAACAATTTTGTTCAAAGATTCGTTGCATTTCTTTTACTGCAGTTATTTCTTTGGTCAAATAAATTGTCAAGAGAGGAAGAAAATAAATGTTTTTAAAATGTTTTCCTACACAGGATATATTTTTGAAATCCAGTGATTATGACTTGTAGACATAAAAAGCAATACTTACACATAACAGGAAATTCTTCCTGGCTTCACTTTAGTCCCCAGAGCAGAACCAACTTTCTTCATCAAATAATAAACGATCATGGAGGCACAGAAAGCCCTTAAAGACCTCCTGGTTTAGATGTAATACCTGCTGCAGTAGAGAAAAACCTTTTTTGCTCACTATAGCCTTCACACTGAAATTAGATTTCCATATTTAATAAGTCAAGTTTAAGTCATGTTCTTCTAATCCTTGTTTAATGACTAAATTATGACTAAATCTAAGCGCTTCATTAGTGCCGACATTTATTCCGTTTTTGTTGCCATCACACCTGAGCTGACTTAAGCTACTTTAACTTATTACTTTTATACAAGAAGCAACAGCAAAGAACATCAAACTTTTTTACAGGCTGAAGCCGGATAAAAATGTCTCCATCTGAAGCTCCTGTTGCAGATGAGAACAAAAAATGGCTGTGAATGAATCTTCAGTTGTTCCTGTTTATGTTTAAGTTATTGTTTCATTCGCAGCAGAGCCATAAAATATTTAAAAACATGACTAAGTACATTTATTATCTTAATGTCCCTGATGTCAAGAAATATCCCATTCAGTAATAAGTAAGTAGTTATTTGTGGATTTATTTTGTAAATGTGTGTAAGTGCTCTGACTACAGTCACATGCAGATTTCTAAATCAATTCATTTCAGTATAAAACTCGTGAAACTTTAACAAAAACTGCAGGTGTGTGTCTGGTGAATATTTGGTTAAAACAAACTTGTTCTTAATTCAGTGAAGTTACTGAGAAACCAGACATTTTACTCAAGTAAGAGGAACATTACTTCATACTAAAGTTACTCAAGAAAAAGTAAAAAGTACAATGTAGTAAACATACTCTGAAAAGTAATTGAGTAAATGTAAGTATTACCAGTACTATCCAATTCTGGTAACTGCGTGATTTTAGTAACCGCATTGATTATAGTTTAGTTTAATATTTGTCAGTCTTTTTGGGAGATAAGGAAATAAACAGTGGCGCTTTTTGCTAACTAAAAATCGTTTTAATGAACTGTATGACAAATGTTTCAGATTATCTTCTTTTCCCTCCAGCTCTGTCTACTTGAATTAATGTCTGCCTGCAGCTCTCTATGCTTTATTTTCTGGGTTTGTTTCACAAAAAGGCTGAATATGTAACTCCATATAATTTTCCTCTAACCTGTTACTGGTCTTCCATGTTCTTAATCGCATCTCCTGTCACTACAGGTCCTTGTTCCAACAGCTTTTATACGGTTTGGCTTATCACAGCTGGTTTGTCACAGGTGTGTGTGAGCAGAGCTTTAAATTCACCGTCATCGGACATGTGCAGATCCTCGGGTGACCAACGTGTCTGTTTCTGTTCTGCTGATGTTGCAGACAAGGTGGAAGCAGAAGTAATAGAGTCAAAAGAGAGGAGCTGCGTGATGATCCAAACCCAGTACTACTTCAGTAACCTCAGCAACTCCTACAACATCCTCCAAGACTGCGGAAACTGTTCCAGGTCATGCACGGGTCCTTTCACGCAAATCACGTGGAAAGACAGAGGCGCGGTTAGCAAGCAGCTTGAAAAGTGCTGCAGACTGTAAACCTGCGTCGTTTTTAAATGAAATGGCCACATTATTGGCTAAATGAGCCTTGTAAGGCTGTCTCATAAATCTTGCTGATCCATTAGCAAATGAGTGCGAGATGCAAGCAAGCAGAGGGAGGTTGTTGACAAAGCTGTCTTTTTCTCTGCAGGCTGATTCATGCCAAAAGGATAAACAACACCAACTTGCTGTTTGTGGTAGCAGAAAAGCTGCCATGCAGCTCCTGTGAGATAGAAGATCTTTCCCAGGACAAGGAGGAGTGTATCCTTTCCACTGCAGACACAGTAACAAACCTGCCTCTCCTTCATCGCTGTTGGGTTTTTCATTCTTAGAATGTTTAAATGTTCCTTAATGGAGTAATAAATCAGTCAAGGAGGAAAATCCGTGTGAAGAAATGATGACCGCACGGTATCGGAAAGGACCTTCCACCTGCTTCGACAGCAACGTAGCTGTAAGAGTTTTAGATGTTATTCATTTCCGCAGCTACTGAGATTTACTCGGCCAGCCAGTTTTACCGCACCAGGAACAACCAGACAATCACACATTTGGAAATCATGGAAAATTACATTATTTTCAAGATCGTCACTTTCCTAAGAAAATGACACATGTGATTTTTACCAAAAGTGATTTTGACTAAAAAATAAAAAAAATCCCCACCTCTTTCTCTTTCTTTCCAAAATATTTTAGGCAAAAAAAAGTAATACATAAATCACTTTTTGGCAAAAAAAAAACTTATTTTAGAAAGGTAACGACATACACATTCATATCATTACTTTGTAAAAAAAAAAAACATGCTGATGTAATAATTTGTCAACACATTGGCATAAATTAGCTCAAGAAAGCATGCAGTCTCCTGCTGTGAAAACATTTTTATTGTCCCAAATGTGTATTAATCCGAACCTGAAAATAGTCCCCAAAAATGTGTCATAATGCAAGCTGCAAAACTGAGCGCAAATTCCAGAGTATGAGCAATTATTAAAGCAACAACCTTATTTTATCATCAAAACCTGTTTTTAAATCCATAAAATCCTGTTATTATAGGCTCAGTTTGACAACCTAAATGTTAAAGATATGCAAGATGAGGTACATAACATGCACTAACATGTAATCGAGTGTATTTTATTCTATGTTCTGCTGTGTGAATAAAGACCACATACTGTTCTGGTTTAAAAGATTCTCCCATAAAACTGACTTTTGTTTACACCATTTATATTTAAATTGCATGTCATGTTTTCTTGTCTGCATGTGTCAAACTGTTATCACACATTCAACTTGAAAACATCTTTTAATATCATTTTCTTGGGAGGAATAGACAAAGTGATTTTATGCATAATAACGCAGAGTTTTACGAAGGAAAGGAAACGTAGGACACATTAAAAATGTTTAAATTAACTTGTCATCACTTAGGAAAATGAAACTGAGCTGCAGCACTAAAACAGATGTTATTTGTAAGAATTATTCATAAATGCTCACTTTGTGTTGCAGTGATGTAAAAAGTAACATTTAATTTGAGAACACTGGACCCAGGTATTTATGGAGTTTCAGCACCTAATAGCTAAAATCAACAAATTTGTGAGATTCCCTGTAAAACATTTACAATTGTCTATTTCGATAGTTCCAACACCAAATATACCTTAATAATCATTAATACACACAGAGAAAAAGCTTTATTGCAGAAGCTAAAATTACAGCTTTTCAACGGCAGTGGAAAAAAATTAATGACGATCCTCAAGTAGCAATGCGGCTAAATATTTCAGCTATACAAGCTGCATTGTTCCTAATATTTAGAATGTGCTCTGGAGAAAAATCTGTGAAAAAAACAACATTAAAGATAATAAATAACCCAATAAACTCAACAAAATGATTCCAAAGCATCTTTTTATTGATCGATCAGTGTCAAGGAACTTTTGATTTGTACGACGTCATTTCTTGTTTCTTTTGGGTAAAAAATTTGATACAATCCATATTTCTATTTCTCCCTTTAAAACTGGAAAGAAAGGAACCTAAACGGGAAAGTTTACAGCATCAAGTTTACAGGATCAAAATGATCCCAGAATGAAAAGCAGACGCTCCAGGCTACGATCGGGAGCTATAATTTACATTTGCAGTCAGTGTTTTGGAATAAAACAAGATGTGTAAGTGTAATATCTTTTCTGGTTTTTTTGCAGGAGAACACGTCAGACTGTGGAAGAGGTCACTCCTTCCGTCCGCCTCTCTACACCCTCCTGCTCATTCAGCTGCTGCTGCTGTATCCAGCTCTCAGCCCCCATCTTCACTCTCTGTTGCATTAACTTCGTTCTCCTCATCCTCGCTCCCTTCCCTTAAAAAAAAAAAAAGAAACCTTCGTCCCTCCCGACTCTTCGCCTCCATACCTGAGCCCTGATGTTGTTTTAGTCATAGGTAATTGCGGGACCTCCAGAAGCCCCGAGTGCGGCGCCGTCCGGCTCGGACGCTGGTCGTTTGTGTCCTCAGCTCGACCGACCTTCATCTGTCGGTGCAGGACCGTCAAAACACCCCAGAAAAGAGAAAACAAGCCCCCATGTTCTCCAAACGTTCTCCAAACGTTCTCCACCTTCATCTAGATAAGAGAGAGAGACACAGACTGGAGATTTGAGGCTGACTGTCCGCCCTCCTCCTCCTCCGACGACGGCCGGACTTCTTCTTCTCCTTCATCTCAGAGTCTCACCATCTGCCTCTCGTAAGGCTGTGGACCCTCCAGCCAGCTATACCACCATAGACGATAATAATAAGAAGAAGAAAAAAGAAAAAAAAACTCAACAAGTATTCAAAATGTCAAGTATTACCTGCTGAAGTGATGAGTATTCCAAACATGCCGTATGCTTAGGATTTAATTTGAAAAGAAAGTTAAGTGTTAACCTAAAACGCGCTATATCTACTTGCCAAAATGAGATATACTTTCACGTGGTCTTATTTTTGTAGCCAAAAACACAAAGAGGAAACCAGATTTAGATTTGCAGCAGCTGAATTCTGACTCATTTTGTGCAGCTCTAATTAGCAGATTATGATTTGTTTTTTGTAAAAAGAAACAAAAGAGATCCACTGGGGAGGGTTGTTGTAATTACACGATGGAGGACCACGCTTTTCTTGGAGTGTTTATTATAGTCTATCAGTGCTAGTGCTTTCTGGCTGTAAAATCTGAATCAGCATTCGGTTGCTGCTGGAACATTGTTGATGTCTTGTGGTATTACTCTCTTTTACGATCAATCGAACCATTCTGACCTCGGAAAAAAACAAGAAGAAAAAAAACTCACCTCTTAAAGGAAAAGTACTTCACCAACCAATCACAGTCGTCGTGTGTGTGTGTGTGTGTGTGGTTTACTCGTGTCAAAATCAAAGCCTTTCTTTGGGACGGGCCGATCATGTCTGATTTTACCTTTGACTGACACTGTTTAATCTTTAAAACCATCCGCTGCTGGTGGGGGATAGGGGCTTATTTTTATTTTCCACCCATAGCGCAGTAGGGGCCACTAAATATGGTGATCACGTACAGTAGTAGTCACACTTTGTCCTTTAGCCATTGCAATGTATGGATTTTCTTTAAACTAATATTTTTTTCTTTCAGACTCCCGCGTTTAGGAGCTGTCTCATAGTGCCTTTACGCACTTTGTTTTGGCTGTATAAGAGTGAAGCTACTGTATAGTACCTTTAAGGAGCGGCCATGTTTGAGGCTTGGGACGCTGCAGGAGACTCAAGATGTCGGCTGACGCTGTAGAACTAGCTTTACACTGAGCCGCCGCCGCGCTGCCCGGCTCTGCTTATCGTCCTCCACCCCCCTCCAGAGCCTCCGGTCCGCCGTCACACGGGGATTACTATACAGTTCCTTTACTAAACCATGTATAGAGCTATGATACACTATTGATATACAGCGAGTTAACTGGCCATAGTGTGTTCTTAGGGCCACCTGACTGCTATCGTTCTGCCTGGTTTGTGTGTGTGTTTGTGGATGTGTGCGTATGTGCGTTTGTTTTAAAAGCCCTCGAGAGGATCTTCGGTTTGGGGGTAATATTTGAGCTAGTACAGCTGTTTCTTACTGTTTCTGTGTGGCAGCAGGCAAAGTCTAGTGTTGTGGTGGAGAAATAAACTAAGAGATCGACCCGTTACGTTCCGGTCGTAAGTTTACAGGAAGTCACAGAGCTTCGTCTGCATATCAGATTTGGTATCGATGGTTTTGAATCGTTCTAATAGGGCTGGATAATAAACCGACGACAATGTGAGTCGTAATAAACACCTGAGTGAAGTCCCCCCCCCCACCTTCTTCAAATCAGACAAAATTGGTGTCAAACGTTTGTGCTACGTTTGTGCAACAAAAATTTTCGTTTGTGCCGCTATCATTTTAAAGATATAAAGAAATGTTTCTAGAGGTCATCCAAGGTCAACCAGCCTCCCACCTTCTTCAAATCAGACAAAA
>CAEGAF010036103.1:0-35274 GCA_903067075.1 Micropoecilia bifurca | reverse complement strand
AATACACAGAAATGGAAAGTTTAACTTTTCTTAAACCCATTTCAGTATATAGACCAATGTTAATTTAACAAAAATATAGGTGTCAATCTTTTAACACTTTCAAAAGTGTTACTTTAACACCAGCTGACTTGGACACATGTAGACATTTTTGGGTGTTAATTCAACACTGGCATTTTTACTGTGTAGAAACTTTAGTTTGCTTCTTAAAAACATGAACAATAGTTTACGTGTAACAGAGCATCTTCAACAGATGGTTCTTAAGATTTTATCTTCATGCCAGCAATAAACCAGCATATCCATCAGGCCTATTATTAGTGGTGAAACAAAGAAGCCATCAAATCAGTTCTTGTTAAAGGAGCTAAATAAAGACAACCTAGTTAATTCCGTTAGAATTGTTGACAGGATAAATTAATCTCGTCAAAATCCAGCATGATGGTGAAGGTTAGGTTGCCCCAAAATACACAAATAAAACTGCTGCTGCTTTCTTTAGTATTAACTATGTACTCCTGACACCATTAATGTAAGACAGCAACAATTTACACCTGTCAATTGTGTTCACATGTTCATTTTGTTTATTTTAGGAGTCATACAAAGACAACTTTGAAAAAAGGCTATTCTTTTGCACCCTTCAGGACTCTACTGCAGGATGCATGAGTGTATAGAGCTGATCTTTCACCTTCTCTTTCAAACATAATTCAGTGTGAGGAAACATGACATTAAATCCACCTGGATGCCTAAATGTGTGTACTTTTAAAATGAGCATGAATGCTGTTGGTGCATGAAGCAAAATACAAGAAGAAAACAGCATGAGCTGAAGAACGAAAGAAGATTTTCAAACACGTATTGGCACAGAGCATCAGCATCTCATCACAATCATTTAGCATAAACCAGTTCATTAATTAATACATGATTAGCGTATGAAATGTCATTGTTAACACAAGAGCTTTAATTGCTGCTTTGTACATGTGCAGTGGGCCAAGTCCTTCTTGAATACGCACACTGGTTTTTCCATTACTCTGACTGATAAGACCTCCAGTCAGGTGTAGGTCGCTTGCAGCTCAAAGATTTAGTAAGGATTAATGCTGCTCTCCTGGGATTTACTGTCTTACATGTGCAGAGATGATGAGCGTCCATCAACTCTGGAGAAAAATGCAAATATCTGTTAAGGTATGCAACAAAAGCAAATTGAGTGAGGGTGTCGTCAAAGTCTCATGACAAGTGGATCATGGCAGTGATGAGATTGCGTTGAAAAAATTTCTATCCTGTTAATGGTTCGTTCTATTTTTTCCTTTTTGTCACACTTGCTTCTTCAGATCAAACACATTTTAATATCAGTCAAAGATCAACTGAGTTAATAGAAAAGGAAGACTTTAATTTGGTTGTGTGACCTCTCTGCCGTCATGGGTTTGCCTTAACTGACAGTAAGTCTTTTACGTCACTGGAGAAATTTTGCGGCAACTTTTACTTTGCAGAATTATTTTCAGGATTTTGTGGTAGAAAAGAGATTTTCCTCAACTTGCCATCAGTTATGGCAAATTGCTCAAGTCTTGAAGCAGCAGAGCAGCACCAGACAATCACACTACAACCGACACGTTTGACTTTACCACTGCTTGTTTGAGGCTCTTTTTGCAAAATCATGCTGGTTTTATAACAAGAATACATAATTCCACTTGTTTAGAAACCTTGAAAATATCTAAAGAAGAAAGTGTGAAAAATAAATAAGTAAAAATGTAGCAATATTGTTGTTGGAGTGGTTTTGGTAGGCCAGACTCTCCTGGCTGTTTTATGTCTTTTATAACTGTAGGTAATGTATCAAGGTATTTTTGGCTTCCTTTTTATGGCTTTATAACCCTTTTTCTGTCTATTATATAATTGCTTAGATGATGTTGTCTTACTTTTTGAGGTCTTTAGATTTCTTCATGTTATTAGATTCTGTTTGGATTATTTTTTGTCCTACATATGACGATAATCAGTTTTGGATAAGGCAAGAAAATTTTAATTCACAATAGTATAAAGTGTTGATGATCACCATTAATTACTTTTTTTTAACAAAAAGGGGAACTTTTGCAATCTGTCTTTTCACATAGAGCCAATGCTGGTTTTGATAGCTGATACTATCTTTGTCTATAATTAAAATTACTTTGATCAAATTGAGAAAAAGGCCAAAACAGAACAGGGGACATAACTATTCACACACAATGATACATACTGGTTAGCAATAACTAAAATGTACAACTATTATTCTTTAGATCTGCTCTCTGAGCTTCTTGTTTTCCAACTCTGATGCTCTTTGAATTCTTCCTCTTTTACTCAAATATTCTAATGGTTTTCCTAGCAGAAATTAGTTTTTTTCACCAAAACAGGTGGATCGTTAGAATCCAAACCCAATAGACAGTAAATCATAAACCCACAGATTGCAGAAAGTAAAATAAAATCCTAACTCAGTCTCAAAACAAAACACCATCTGTCCCTGAATGCAAAAGACAAATGTTAATTCCTCTCTGATCTGTGAAAAAAACGAACACTTCAGTGACGTTGTATCAGCCCATTTCATCAGAATTCATTTAAATTTCATATAGTTTTGAATAAATGCCTCATAGCTAAAGCAGCTTTGAGTGGACAAATAAACCACTTCAATCAACAAGGAAATAACTGTTGCAGGAACAAATAATACTTGCAAATTAGCTACTTTGGAGCACAGCGATGTTTTGTTTTCATTTGAGTTGCAGAATAAATTGATTAATGTTGGTGAGCAGCCGTAAACTTTGGGGAAATTAATCTCAAGTTCAAGTTAAGAGAGCCTCATACTGTGAACTTGAAATATCACAAATATTTATAATTGAACGAGAGATATAAATTTCCTCTTGTGTTTTAATTCTCCAGTGCGCCCGTCAGTTCACAAATCTCATTAAGCCCGAGGCTTTCTTTGTTTTATAGCATTTATAATTTGTTGTTTTCTTCTGCTTTTAGTTGCAAAACTATTGGTAACGGCAACCCAAAGCAGCTGATTAATGCTTCAAGAATGTTTTAAACACCCTTGGGTGAATTAGTTAATCTGTGTTAGGACACAAGGATTTTATTTTCACCATGATAAGGGAGACAAATATGCTTCATATAAAATAAGGCCATTTTACTTTGTAATTATGATACATTTCTACAACTTAAATAGTGTTATACTGTAGAGTATCATACTTTTTAAATCCCAAAGGGAAATTAAATGTTGTTGTAACTCATTAATAACAGCAAAGCCTTATTGAGGACAGTGATGGCTGCTGGCAGGAAATATCTCCTGCAGCAGTCTGTACAAAAGTGAATCTGAAGAAGCCTCTGACAGAAGATGTTCTGCTTTCCAAGGACAGTCTTGTGAAGAGTATGGTCAGGATTGTTGACAATTGTTTTGATCCTATGAAGAATTTTTATTTGCATAATCATCTCCAGCGGTTCCAGTCGTCCTCAGAACAGAACCAGAACAGAACCAGCCTTCCTTATCAGTCTTTTTAGGTCCCAGGTTCTGATGCTGCTGCCCTAACAGAAGACACCAGGAGATGACACTCTCAGCAACAGACTTATAGAAGAACTGAAGCATCTTGCTGCAGACCTTGAAGGATCTTATCTTCCTCAAGATGTCCAGTCTGCGATATATATCGATATTTTCTTTCCTAGAAAAAAAAATCGATATTCATCTGCAAGTATCGTAACATCCAACTGTCACCTTGNCAGATGTTAAGGTTAAAAAGGTATCAAACTATTCAGAGCAGGAACTTGGTTCACTTTATTTACTTTACTAATGCATGTCAGCTACAGTTTGTACTGTTTCAATTAAAAGAAACATGTTTTCTCACCACTTCTTTGATTCATTTTGTCCAGCTGTCAACTTTGTCTGTGTCCAACCAGAGCAGGTATTGTGTAGTTGGTGCTTTTAATCAGTTTTCAGTTAAATTAATTCAATCCAAAATATCACCAAAATCACTCTGTCCCTCTAAAATCTTTCAGAAAATCACAAAAGTGTATTGAATCGTACCGCTCACTGAATATCGCAATATATATCGTATCATGGGCAGAATATCGTGTATCGTATCATATTGTGAGATTGTTGTATCACTACAGCCCTAGTACAAAGCAGCTAATCCAGCTATTTGTTATACGTAGCGCTGATTGGTTGTATCCACCAAGACCAGAAAAAAGAATTTTGGGTGGATTTGTAGATCTTTGATTCTGCTGCAATGCTAAATTGGTTTCCACTGGAGTGTTAATGAATATTAAGCCATACTTGATGTTAAAAGGGAATTGATGCCTGTTTTTAGGCAGGATCACATATATTAAACATTTGTGGCCCCTAACTCCCACAAATACAGGAGGTCCATTAAAGCTACAAAAGTCCAGAACTGTTTCAACCGTAGAAGAGCCATGTGGCAGGGAGTGTTAATTTGATTGGTGTTCACCTCCTGAGGAAACCTGATGAGCTGATGAATTGCAGCTGGGGGGATGGATCCGACCTTGGACAGAGAACCGTGATACAATGAGTGAAGATGGGGGAGACTGAGAGAGAGAGTAAAGAGGCCAACATTTCTCAAGTTATGAATACATTGATTTTTTTTCCCCTAGTGAGATGTCATCTGTTGTAGGTTTTTCATACTTGTCTCATTTTTTTCAGATTTTATAAGGTGTTATGTATGAAGAGATCTTGCAAGTCAATAATAAAAATGGTCACTGGTAAATGGCCTGTACTTGTATAACACTTTATCAACCCCAAAGTGTTTCACGCTGCATCCAGTCCTTCATTCATGCACACAAAAGGAATTTGTGTAAAAACCCAGAATCATGTGTTTATGTTAACTGCATCTATGACTGAATGGGGGAATTTTGAAAGCTCATATTCAGCTCTAAAATATAGATGGTGTTTGGTTGGGGTCTCCATGCGATCCAGTGTTGACAGATGTGCAGAATCTTCAAGGAAAACAATATTTATTTTTAAAAAAACGGGCATTTCAAGCATTATGGTTACTTTAAGGAAACAATCATCCAAACAACAGATCTCCTCCTTGTACCATCTTCGGATGTTAAATTGTGAGAGTGGTTTGCATGGTTTTGTCCAAACGTTACTTTAGGTCCTTCTTTTCAACCATCCAAAAACATGTCCACTCTGTACTGCATCTAAACCCTTCAGTGGTGATGGATTGGACAGGCTTCAGTCACCACAACAACCTTAACAGAACCAAGTGAATAAATGACATAAAAAGATGGAAATAGGAGCATAATGTTGCATAAAACCCTGAAGAAATGTTTAAAATGTTAAAAAGACAGACATCTTCAGCATTTTGATGTTTTTCAGACTGTTTCTGTTGTTTGTTTTGGTCATGTAATTACTGCCTGTTGTTGCATCCTCTATGACGTTCTGCTCGTTTCTCCCAACAGAAAACAGTTTTTCTGTTACTTCTGTTTTATAAATTGCCCAATTTGCTCTGTTCTCTTAAGAAACTAATTTCTGCTTTGACGTGTGTTTGGTAAATACAGTTTTTCCTTTTATATTAACAATATTTATGCAACACAGAGACTTTAATATCACTCCCCTCCTCACTATTACGGATAGGTCACAGTCAGATATGATAGACGGGTGATCTGTGCTGAGTTGTTATGACCTTTCGAACCTTTTAGTGACCTTTCACAACCTTCTGACCAGCCGGTTAGTGTCCAGCTCGTCCCTCGCTGATTAGTTTGAAAATTTGAAGCTATTTGAACGACCTTTTCATCATAAAGGTCTTCTCGCCTGTTCCGTTCTCGCTCTGCGTCTTTTCCACTCCTTTCATTTGCAGCAGCCAACCAACACACACACACACGCACACACACTTACAGACTGCAACACTCCACCTCAAGCAGGCCATCTCCCGTCTCCCCTTTTTGCTTCTGAAGGGTAACATGATGAGGCTTATCGACCTCCATGTTGTTAACCACAGCAAATTTGTAGCCGCGTTCGCCCACAAATCCCTGTGTCCTCATCGTGGACTCCAGCCCGAGTGTGTTCTTCAATTACTCTTCAGGTTCTATTGTTGCTCACACTTCAAAAGCATTCTCTTACACGCAGCACCACGTCCTTGATTTTCTTTCATTAGAGTGTGATATCTCTTATTTCTTTAATGCTTCTGCAAACAATAAAAGAAAACCCAATGCGGACTTAGTGTTCATTCAGCATTTGTGATATGGTTTGCTGATACTTAAAGCGCAACGCTCCCAAATTTAAAGAATGAGTGATTATTTAAGTGTAGATAGTAAATTTTCAACTTCCACACCCTACATTTAATCTTCTGGGACAATCTCTGAATGAAGGAGTTATTTTATCTCCTCTATCTTTCTCTTGTCTCATCGTTTATCTCGCTCTCCCGGTTGTACTTTATACCTGTCCATCTTGTTTTACAGGGTTTGGGGAAATGAGATACAGAGGGAGGGAGCGAGATGGAGAGAGGGAGACAAAGTGCTGTGTTTACTTTGCAGCTCTGAAGCAATATGTGTCTGTTGGGTCCCTGTGGGAGAGCCCGTTGGCCTTCACCTTGGATTGTGTGCATAGTAACAAACATGCTCCAGCCCACACACTGAAACAAGCTGCAGAGGTTTAAGGGGTTTGTAAGGAAGCAAATTGTGCTGAACAAACTAGAAACCAAACTCTTCAAAACCAATGAAGGACCAGACCAGTTACACTAACCTCTATGTCAAACACTCTTAGTAAGCTGTTTCGACTTGCAGTGGACATTTTAATTTTAGAATATGCTACAAAATCCATCATTTGGCCAAGATATTAAAAAGGTATTTTGCCCTAAAGGTGTTGGTGGGATTATACTGGGATCAATCAGATTTTTTTTATCAGCGTCTGAAACTTATTTCTTTCAAAGGTCAAGCATTTTGAACTGCTGTCACCAAATTAGACTCAGCAGTTTTGCTACTTCACTTACTATATAAACTATAGACATATATATACACACACATCTGTAATCTGTCTTTTCGCTGAAGCCTGCATAAACAGATTGACCTGTTTATGTTGCAAATAGAAATTAGAAAAGATTGAACTATTTTGACTTTTTATACTTATATCTGCACCAAAATAAATAGAGAAATCAGCTGCATTAAGAGCTCTCCATTTGATGCAAGAATTAGAAACAATGAAGTGAGTTTTGTGTTTACTGACTCTGCTGGACATAATGCTGTACAGCCTTTGTCAATTGTCTTGATTTTCCACTTACAACTAATGAAAACAAGACATTTAAGAAGAGGACATTGCATCAGATCAAAAGAAAGGCATTTTAATTCAAAAGTGTGGGCATCAGAATGTGTTTTTGATTTATTAAATATGACCGTGGATGGTACAAACTGGGACTGCAGTGTAAAATTGTCACCTAAAATCAAATTAACATTAAATACTGTTGGTCCATAAAATAACCTACCAGGACGAACACTTCTTACAAACATCTGTAAGCTCTGAGCCCAACTGTGTTTGCCAAGAGACTATTTAGTCTCCAACTGCTCCACATATTTTTCTACTGATAAATACGTAAATGTCAGACTGTACAGCTATAATTCACATAATTCCCCATCTCTTCCTGTAATTAGCCTCCTCCACAATGTTCTAATCTATAAGTACCTAATATTGCCAAAAAGTCATGTTGTCTCTGTAAGTGTGAGGATAAAAGTCTTACCAAAGAGTGTGTAAGGTTTCCTTTGCAGCAGTGGTCAATGGAGCATTTCTAGAGATTGAAGAAACTGATGAGTATCAATTTACTAAAATGAAGGTTGGTTTTAATGTGATGCATTAGTTGTTTTGTTTACATTTGATATTGCTTCATACTTATGGTGCATGACATGGTTCAATTATTTTATGCTTCATGGATCCCAATGTTAAAATCACCTCTTTGTTACAGTTTTGATCTTAATTGTTCTTACACAAACTTTAACCACAGGCGTAAGCAGAACTCTGTGTGCCACCATAACAGATGAACCTTTACTGGCATTTAGAGTAATTTGTAGATATTTCTTGACACCATTTGTCTGTTTTTTAATTTCCTTTTATACTATTAAGCATAAAGCCGATGTCGAAAAAGAACCTTGTGTTCCCACTTTTAGGATAGTAATCATAAAAGGAGTGTTTAACTGCATTTAATATCCAAACTATTTTATGTTTGAACACCATTGTTCAAATATAACTGAAGAATTGCACTAAATAAATCTTTTACCATTCCACCTTGTTGAATTTCCCGTCATCACAACCGTAGATAAAATTTTGGGGGGGTTTAAACTCAACATGTTTAAAATTAGATAGTAATTCATTACAACAGAGACTAAGATGTAACAAATCCAAATATACTTATTCTGGTATTCTGTCTGCTGGTATTGGAGGTAAAGGAAATTATTGATGCTGACTTCACAGAAGCTAAGTTCAAAAAACAAGAGCTAATCTTTAAATTGTTGAAACAGTCATTTCGACACAACTTGCATGAGTTTTGAACATTTTAGCATGTATCGTGACTGAAATGTAATGTTACTGCACTACGTAGTTTTCAAGAAAATATAGGGCATTAATTTTATGACTTTAATGTACTGGGACTCAGTGTGAACAAATGTCTATTATTAAATGATGTGCGTCAGAAAGAAAATAAATCTTCATAGTAGATCAATTTTTAAGAATCTCACATTTTTTTCTTATGTGACAACTATTGAGGAAAAATATTCCAGTTTCTGGTCTGGTGGCTGGGGACTATCTTATATTATGTCTCATATTACACTGTCAGGATATAGTGACAGTTTTAACAAATATTTAAAAAACATATTTTTTATAAAAGTTACATACTCCAACTTTAAGGTGACAATAATCCCATCTTTGTTTTCGTTCTGAGGAACAGACGTTAGTTAGTTCAGTGCCTTACCTGTGTAGCAACCAGCAGGTGACCTTGTAAAGATGAGAGAAAGTGTAGATTACCGTGAGATAATAAGAGTAAGTGGAACGAGAAGGTTAAGTAGAGCTGAAGTAAGAGAGAACAGCAATCAGAAACTCATTGGTGAACGAAGCGTCCGGACCTCTTGTCACGGAGTAATTAAGTGTGAGGAGAAAAAGATAGGAGTGCTGACTGAGCTGAACCAAACCGTCTTTCGTCTTCTCTTTTGTCAGTTGTATTGACCCAAAGGCACCGGCCCCAGATCTGTACCGCATTTAATGTAATCAACACTATGTTTTCTGCCAGGAGTAGATTGTAAGTACAGATAAATACCAGAAGCATTCCTAATGGAATCTGGAGCAGAATAACCTCCAGCGGTGAAACTACCCAGCCCCTTCCTGAGTTAGGAGAGAGTCCTTTCTGTTCCTCTGCACCGCCGTCATCCTCGCTCTTATTTCTGTCTCTGACAGCTGCATTGTCTCTCTTGTAAGAACAAAATTAGGCAATTTTAGTTCAGTCAGAAGAGAAGAAGAGGCTCTATTGAGAATTGTTTGTGACAAATTTGGGCTTTTGACTCGTGACTGTGACAAAAAATGGCTCCACACTTTTTCTTACTATTTTTATGATAATACAGGAACAAATGGCTTCAATTGAATCTGAGTGCATTGTTATTGGTCTTCCAATTTCTGACAGCAAGACAAATTATCATTCTGATGGGTTTTTTTCTATTTTAGATTGTAATGTACTATTTTAATGTTTCTACAGATAACTGCTATGATTCTGACTGAAAGTGAGATTATTTTATATCAGTGATGCTTAATGAAGCATGTGGTAGAGAGTGTGTAAAAGTTTACCTTGATATGCTGTGTTTTTTTCAGTATATGAAAATGACAAATAAAATCTAAATGTGTTAAAATATAAAAATGTCTACTTTGTTTGGTGGCGCATAATCTTCCTAAATGTCATTTAAACTATCACGTCTTCAAAAGTTCCTTTTAGTAATGATGAATCACTGCATCTGCCAGCTTTTCTGTGCCAACATAACACAAGTTTATGTGACAGCATCTTATTACAATGAAAAAGAGAATACATTTCTGATTCTAAAACATAAGACATTGACTCAAAAGAGACTCAAAACTAAATAATTTGCTGCAAAGAAGCCCAGAACATCACCAGAATATCGGCTCCTTTCCAATGATTGCTTATAAGAGCTCTTTTGTTTTTTAAAACATAATTTTCTGCTGGAAAAGAAACTCATTGTAATACATGTATGTATATGTACCAAGAAAAACTGCAGCCCAAGAAAAAACGTCGAGCCTTTTCACAATCCTGGGAGGACAAAACAGAATGTCTTGAAAGTTTGACATTATTTTACATCTGTTGTAAAAACAATAATGCAGAATTTAGGAAATAAAGCTTCATACCAGCAGTGAGTTTGGTTGTGTGCACTGGTGAAGTGCTTTGCAAAGATTAACCACAGGAAGACATTGAACCACTACAGAAGCACAATAAAATTAATTCAAATAAGCAGATGGGTAAAAAGAGTAACTATTGCAATTAAGACAATAAACAATTAAACATTAGAGAAATTAATTAATAATATAAGACTATGAACTGTTCTTGTTGTGATCTTAAATGTGTTTTCATTACATGAGATCAATTAGATGCATTTAATCTAAATAATATATTTCACTTAGCTGAGACCATGTAATAAGAAGCAAAACAATCTAGAACAGTAAAGAACAAAATTGTTCATGTCAGGAATCAAAATCTAAAAATATTTTGTTTAATTTTTTAAAAAAAACTAAAGTCCATAAAAAATAAACATTTCAGACATCTAGAAAAAACAAGAGAGTTCCCAAAATTAAATGCCAACTCAGATCAACATAAATTTCACCAAATATGTGCATTGTTTTAAATCCAACATATCATGTGCTGGTGTGAAAAAGATATAATTAAATAAATAGTAACGCCGAGAAATGGCTGGAGGAACCGTCACAGGAAGGAGAGTGTAAGCCTCTGCTAAGACATGTGGGCGTTGAGTTTTATTAAGACCACAAGCAGCTCATCCTGCCTCTGAATATGAGCAACACAAGAACCAAAACTGCTAAACAACGACCTGCAACACAATCAAATGCCACTGATTTTTAAAAAAAAAATCAGTAAAATACCTTATGTTGGTTTGCACAGTTTAGGTTAGATTTAAAAAATAATTTAAATGTGACCCAATCAGGAGAGTTGCAGCTCATCAGCATAGATAGACACCTATTTCATAAACTAATTAAGGATTGCCTTTGTTACAGCATAAAGAATAAAAAGTGGAGCCTAATTCATACAAGCTTGCAGTAATATGTTCCAATTTCTTCTTCCCATTCCACCTATTTTCCATGTCCCCATGTGTTTTCCGCGCTGTTGGATAAATTGAAAATTATTCATGAAAAGACATCTATGCAGTCATATCATGCACAGTCACTCCACATATCCCAGCTCTGAACTCAGACTCATCATCTCTCAGAACAAGAATTCAACAGAGAAAACGGTGATGAATGGAAGTGAACATCTTTCAGAGGGGAAAATACACGAGCAGCGCTGCATGATTAACAGCTGAACCAACCACCTTTCAGAAAGCGACATAAAAACAAAATCTAATATCATTGTTAAGGTGACTGTCCTGCTTTTTGACCTTTTCCTCAAAAAATAATTTTTCTGTACAACTGAAAGCATCCGTCACACTGATGTGTTACTTGAACATTCCTTTGGGGTAGCAACCAAAGATATTGGTGAAAAGATGGTTTAGAAAAGGTGTTTTTTTTTACTGTTATCAAAAACACCATGGCAACAAAATCAAAATAGTACATCCTGTACACTTACCATCTACATACTTAAAACATTCAAAGTTCCTCTTCTGGTGTTAAACATAAAAATTTTTTATACCAAACAGTTACAAGCCGAGGTGAATTAAATGTTTTTAATTCAGTTTGTGAACCTCTAAGATACTTCTGCATGCACAATACAGCAGAAAATATTATTTTTTCCTTTACCTCTAATAACATGTGATAAAAAATCTAAATATCTTTACAAATGAGGTTTTGTGCTTGCAATTACACCCATAGTGGAAACTTCCATTTTCATTACTTCAGTGACACACCAAGGTACTTTCAAATCAATTTTTCCATTTAACATTTTGTTTTCTATCGCTTACTCTTCTCAGCTTTATTTTTCTTTTACTGCTAAGTATAATATTATTAAAAACAGATTGGTATTACTTTTTATGCTGCATGTTTGCACTACTGTGCAGGATTTTATTTTCTGATTGTACAGTAAATAGTTCCCACAAGTCTGATCCATGCTCTGTTGGTTGGTAAATGCAGCACATAGCATAGATGAATCTTGGCTTCGAGACCAACAAAAAGAAAAAAGTATATGGACACTCGACTGACATTCGAGAGAAATGTATATTGCTTCTGTCAGGATCAACCTGAATGGGAAACGCTTCAAACACTGAGGGAAAATTTGCCTCCAGTCTATGACATAACGGATATACGAATAGTCTGTACACTTTCTTTCATTTTCAACAAAGCATTTAGCATTTCTTGCTCATAAGTAGGCAGAACTACAAAAGCTGCTAATTCTGTTCCTTTGTTGAGGTTTTAGTCTCACTGATCTTTGTTGTGCACATTGACAAAAATAAGTGAAACCTTCACATCCTAAGAAATCCTGCAAAATCAAAAAAAGATGGAGGACCTGCAAAGCATCCTGTAACCAGCTTGAGCATAATAAAATCAATAAAATCACACTGTAAGTTTGTTGTTTTACAAAGACATTTTGTTTAATAATTAATATTTTATGTAGCATTAACAAGCAGCATCTCAATGTCGACTGAAATAAAAAGTAAAGTAGGTTGGAAGCTGTGTGCATCTCTCTGCTCTTTTTGTTTTATAACCAGCCCAATCTGATAGCAGCTAATGAGTGTGATAACTTTAGAAGCTGCTAATAGCTGTTGCTAATCTCCTCTCTTCCCCCTTTTATTTCATCTCGCTCTGCTCCTGCATCGCTCTAAACATCTCTCCACTCTGATTCTGTGTGCCGTCATTACGAGATGCACACTCTGAATTTCCTCCCTTCTCTTCACCTGTTATCCATCACTAATGACAGGAGGCATTGTTGTAGATGTTTTATTTAAAAGGAATTAGCCGTGATGGATGATGCAACGAGGAGGTAATGTTAAAGTCCTGCAGGTTGGTTTGACCCATTAAAAACTGGAGACACTGCCCTTCTGTCATAAAGCTGAAAATGGCTTTTATGGCATCAACTGCTTTTCTACAGCTCAAGGTTTCATCAAGAGTTAAATATTAATGTCTAAAGCCTTTGCTTAAAGGTATCTGAAATAAGAAATAAAAACAAAAACACCAGCACTGAAAATGTCAAAGGGAGGAATAACTGGAGAATGTGGTTGTTGGTAATTCCATTTTATGTATCAACGAGGACTTATGTCTCCTTCTCATCGTCTTCTTTGAAATAAATATTTAATTTAATGGTTAATTCTCGGAAACAGACACAGGTTTGTGAGAGAGAGTTTGGTGTGAACATCACTGTTATAAGGCAATGTGGGTTGAACATGCAAGAAATATGTGAAGGATCTATAAAGCATTGATAATAAATAGAGAAATCTCTTCTCTGGGTAACTAATCCTAAATTTAAACATGATGTTCTCTCTCTTTAAATACTACATGTACGTTGGGATTAAGGTTGGGGAATTTAGGACAGGTTACATGAATGTTGTTGTGACATCATAGATTTGTATTTTTTTCACATCTAAGTATAATCTGAGAATAAAACATCAATGCTTTTTGAATTTCCCCCAGAGGTCAAACTATTAGTAAAATGAATCAAAAAGTAGGTTGTGCCATCAGTTTCACTTGCAAGATCAAGCATCCAGCATCCTGAGGTGAGTGAATACCCGTCCATTCCTCCTTATTGGGTTAGTGCTGCCATATTTGAGTAGCACCTGTGTAAATACTGTGGCGCACAACTGCAACTGCCGTCAAAATGGCAGGAACTAAAGGTCTGCTAAATACTGCATAATTTTTCATCAGTTGCACTCTGGCTGAACTGGTGATCAAATTATATGCTACAGTGTTAAATGCATTGGAAAGTCAATCCCAGCACAAAATTTAACCAAAGCGACATCTTCCTACACTACCATCCATCCATCCATCCATCCATCCATCCATTTTCTTTAAACCCTTGTCCCTTAATGGGGTCGGGAGGTGCTGGTGCCTCTCCAGCTAACGTTCCGGACGAGAGGCTGGGTCACCCTGGACAGGTCGCCAGTCATCCTACACTACTGAAACACAATCCAGATATATGATAGTAAACAGACTTACATTTTAACTTTCAGGCGTCAGTTGGTGCGTTTCAGGCAATCTGAGCACATCTTTTCCATGCAAGTTGATACATTAGCGATTGGAGGACTTTAGTTGTGGCATCAGAAGTGTCAATACTTCTAAAGAGAGCAGATTTGAAAAAGATTGCATCATGTTTTGTGCTCACCAGATCCTGCTAGTGTGGACAGCTTCATAGGGAGATAATATGACAGACGTCCAGTGAGTTTTATCCTTCAACCCTGATGGTAAAACATCTGCTGAGGAAAACTCAAATCAGAGCTTTTCTATAAACTCGACATATAAACACACTCTATGTGCTAATGCTTGTAAAATGTATTTTATGAGTTTGCAGTTCAATAAAATACCAGAGATTAAGATACATTTATTTTTCTCCTGGTTTTATTTTAATTACGTAAATGTTTGTGTTTGAAATTTGTTGCTTTTATACAAAAATATGTTGCTCAATAATTGTAATAAAAATGACATTTTAGAAATGTGATTAACTGCTTCGCCATCTCAGGTTTCTTCATTTATTTATGTATCGAAGCAGAGTTTCCTCTGCTTTATGTCTGGAATATAAAGTGACTTCAACTCTAATGCAAGAGAAGTCTGTGTTGAGTCATTGCTGCAAAAATCCATTAGTGAGATCCTTACCTTTACATTATGGGAAACACATTACATGCATTAAAACATCCTGGTGTTTATGTATGTGGGAAGCACAATAAGCATAGACAAGCACAAAAGATAAACTACTTACAGAGTTAGTAACTGTTGTAGATCAGGACCATAATGCATTTTCTCTAAGGCTCGTGTCCACCTACAGTTGTGCTAGAGTTACCCATCAGTGTTGCCTTTTGTGTGTTTCACCCCCCTGGTCTGACCTGCATGTCTTGGATCCACACAAACACAGTGCTCACACACACTTTTAACCTTCTTCTCAGCTTCCCCGTTGTTCCCCTTTTCTGTGATTTGCAGCAGCAATATTATAATATTTCTGTTCCTCATAAATCACCGTGACACCAAAAGGCCACATCACACCTGAGCATAGGAACTCCCCAGCTTTGGCTTTTTATCTCTCCTCTTCTTATTTTGTCTCTCCCTTCCTCCTCAGGGAGAGACACATGGCTCTTCATCAGTGCAGGAGAACGTCAACAGCAGTCTTGTCCCCTGGGTGGCTTTTTTAACTCTGTCTAATTGGCATGTGCATCATGACACAAGAGTTCCCGTGTTTTTGCTCTCACAGCAACAGAAGACCTTTAGTGTGTCTAACTAACGAGCACAGTCAGAACGTGACAGCTATTTAAAACCAGCAAAAATAGGAAGGAATATGTTAATAAGCTGGTATGAGACACTGGAAACGCTCATTTAGGAGCAGCCTTTGCCTTGAAGCAGCTTCAGAAACCCCACGTATTAAACCGAATGTGTCACCTTGGTAGCGGGTCCCAGCTGGCTGATCACTAACCTGTGTAAAACCCTCACATGGCTCCGGATGCCTGCAGGAGACAGATGTCTGCCCGGTGATCTCTTCTTTTGCACTTACAAGCCAAAACTATCTGTTCTGACCACTTGAAGCCTGCAGACGAGGAACCAATCGGATATTAATGGAGCACGATGAATGATTTCCTGAAACCTCTTCAGTGGTGACATATCTCAGTTCTTTTTAACATTAATGTTGTGGCCTATACTTGTTTGAAGTATTTTAATTTTCATTCTTCATTTATTGTCTCTTTTTTGTCACATATGCTATTAAATTCAGACCCACTGAATTCTATCATATTTTATCCACAACATGCATGACATTGAATGTTAAGGCAAAAACCACACAAAGGAACACGTTAGTCTGAAGTGAAAGGAAATGCTACGTGGTTTTAAACATTTTTAAGAATAAAAATCAGGCTAGTAAGTGGTGCATTCAACCCTTATTATATTAAATGTCTCAGCTTTGCCGAAAATTCAGCTTTGCCGAAAATATCCTTGAAACTGTTTTGTGGTTTACTCTAAGGTGTCCTATCATAAACTATTTGATTATGAGAAAACTGTGATACCAGAACTTTTTCAGTTCCACAGAAGCATTTCCTTGCTGCTCTGCTTCTCGACCAGCCAGCGTGGCAAGGAGGAGAAACTTAGGGGTCAATACACCAGCAAGCTTTGCAGAAATTGTACTGATTTACCTCAGTGCACCATTTCCACTATTCTGACCTTTATGGCCACTTTGCACACTTCACAATGCTGCTGCAAACCTATAAGCTCAAACTGAGGTTCTCAGTACTATTAAAAAGGATTTGGTGGTGTTAGTGCTGATAACGGTGCTGGAACAGCATAAAGACACCTGTCACAATAAATACCTGCAAAGCATGTGACATGGATGATGAGCTGAAAAAGACGCTTTCATCTTTCCTACTATTACCACTAAATTTATTCTGCCAATGTGGTTCTTTTGATTGATATTTTCAAGAAACACAGAGACTGCCTGTTACTTACATAAGATCTTCCAGCTCAGCAGCTGCAGTGAATGGATTACACAGCTGAATCATGACGCATAAGTACGTTTCTTAAAACCCAACCAAAAGCAGAGGGTGGTATTCTTAAAAGAAAATTATTTTCCTAGTTTGTAGAGATTTTCCTCTTCCACATCTTAAAAAGTGAAACATAAAGCTCATGTCAAAGGTAAGAACAGTCACTGAACTGCAGGAATAAAAATACTGTGAGAAATTTTTTTCAAAATGTTCAGAAATATTCAAATTATTAGTCTTTGGCTGGTTACTAATGTCAAGGTACAGAAAAGTCTTGCAAAGTATCTATTCATCCATTGTTAGATATTTTTGCTGTAGGGCAGCAGTGCTACAAACTGCACCACTCTTCTACCCTCAGTTCCAAAACAAATTATCACAAAAAGGTCAATTATCAAATAAAACCATGCTTGGTTTAACGCTTCTTTATTAAGGGCCAGAGAATGTTTTTAGCACACAGTACATAGTAACAAACAAGGATTAAGATGTTTAAATATTTTAGAAATAGGATTTTAAACATTCTTTCTGAAAGTCATTGCACTTATGATTTAAAGAGAAGCAATTTAATGAAACTGTAGATTTGTGTTTTAAATCCTTGCATGTGTTTTTAAACCCGTGTATTTTAGAATAACAATAGAAGATCTTTTCATGCAGACATGTTGTCACGTTTTAACACTTATCTCTTAAAAGGCACTTCAAAAATACTTAATGATGCATACAGTCACAAATGAACTGATTTCTTTTTTTGTTTTGTTTTGGGGACCTATCATTCTGCCAGAGCATTTCTATGAATAAAGCCAGCAAAAAGAAAATTTTAACAGTTTTTTATGTGCACATGACTGATGGGAAGGTTTTCATACCGATCTATCTTGCTTGTAAAGTGTCAACAAACACCAACGGCTGGGTTCACAAAGAGTCACGTCTGTATGAGTCAGTCTGAATTCTCTGCTTAAACTAGCTCTCAGATTTCCAGGCAGGTAATAGGAAAAGGTGAGAGGGTAGGTAGATTCAAACACTACATGGCAGGAACATCATCTGAGCTGAAAGTCACTCAAGACATTTTATTGCATGTTTATGCAGATTAGTCTGCAGCTGACAAATTTTACTGAAATATTCTAATTAGCCTAAAGTAGAAACACCCCAATCTGTGTTTCCACTTAGTGCATGTCAGTAATAAATAAATTCTTGTTATTTTAATAAAAATTGAGACAATACGATTTCTGCAGCCAGGATTTCCTCACAGATAACAGTTATTCAATATTCCAAATGATGGATGAAATGTCTTTTTGTTCGGTGAACGAGTGACTCTGCAGAATCAAGAAGGTTCCTGAGACAATACTCAGCTGAAGAATGATAATAGTGTCAAAAATGGAGGAGCTGACATTTCCAGCTATGAGAATTGACAGGTCTGCAACTTCTGCAGCCTCATCCGTCACCTGTGTCCAACCCCATGATAGCATCTGTCAGCTGTCAACATTACAGCAACAAAACAGTCTTATCACTGTGTTTTTGCCCTATACGCCTGTCTGGATAAGAACAGTGGTGTCTCCCTGAATGGAAGGTTACAATTGACTATAAACACATTGAATAGACGCAGAGATCCCCCTATTCCCCTGTTCCATTATCCATCTTTATTTTCCATGCCCTACATTGCCAGTCCCAGTGAGTGACAGGAGATTCGTCATACTTTCCTTGTCCTCCTTAAAGTGCCCTCAGACTTGAGGAATCACTGCAGGATGGCAGTGTCTCTAATAATCTTGCTGCAGATGACTCTGGGACAGTTCATCAGCTGGAGGACTCAACCTGGAGGTTAATTTGACCTCCCTGAACATGGCTTGCTCTGTTGTTTTTGTTCCAGCAGCTCTATTTTCCTGAATGTGTAGTGTGAACCAGCTCTGATATTCACTGATTTTCCTTACTTTGAAGTGAATTTCTTTTATAATTTATTTGACTCATTTTTGGATCATTTTTTCATATATCCCGTGGATTTGTGTTGTAGCGTGACACTCGGCTTTCCTGCTTGGAACGATATTTTATCAAAGATACAACACTGCCCCCTTGTGGACAGTTGTGAAGGCGAATTATTGAGGTTGCTTTTTTTGTCATGTTTTTAACCCTATAAGTTTGATCTAGTTGAAAAATATTTTACCCAGTGGTTCTGTGTCTAATTAACATGTGTGATTGGTCAAACAAAATTGTCTGGCTTGGTGACAATAATCAAATGAGTGTGGATCGTAGAAAACTATCTTTCTGCAGATAATTATATTGCCAGGGTCATTGATTTGATCTCTCAATAGCCATAATTTTATTGATGATCAGTTTTTATCATGTATTGTTTCTTTTTCTTAGGGGTATATTGGCATCTTGAGTTATTTGTGAACTCAGATGGATAATGACTTTATGGCATTTACACCCATACCAGTGATTAGCAGCATTAGTTTGGGTTTTTGGTTTGGTTTCCTGTGTCTCCTGCATGATTTGTGAAATCTGACTTCCTGTGGCTTTCACTCAACAATAGCTTTCTTCTTGCTGCTCCAGAATGAAGGCCATATTTGAAGAGTGCAAAACTATTTGCAGTCCTGCCAACACATTCCTGCATCTGAGCTGTGCTTCTCTGTAGCCGAGTCGCATCTATGCCAATTCTCAAATTAGTGCCTCTTATAAAGGTTATATTTGATTTTTTCTTGACTGCATTAAACATTTCTATTGTCCCACCCACATATCTATTAAATATCTAGTCTAGGCACTATCAGATAGAATACTGTGTACGTTTCCCCCCTGTGGTATCGGCACTTGTTCGTCTGCACCAGGACTGCAGAAGAACAACAGCAGCCTTATCCCTCTGGGTGTGTGTGTGTGTGTGTGTGTGTGTGTGTGTGTGTGTGTGTGTGTGTGTGTGTGTGTGTGTGTGGTGCATATGTGTGTGTGTGTGTGTGTGTGTGTGTGTGTGAGACAGTGAGGGTGTTTTTCATTCTTCCTAATTATCATGTGCGTCACAGCAAGGCAACACCTGTGCTTCCCCTGCAACAAAGCACATTTAACAAACCTAATTGTCGGAGGAAGTGCAAAGGGCCAATCCAAATACGGAAATACCATCAACATAAAATAGGACAATCTCTCATCATTATGGATCATGAGAGTCAACAGTAGTTGAAAAACACAAATTATAAATTAGGAGGTGGCGACTCAAGGTCACAACTAATTTAACAATGACAATCACACATAACACACAGTTAGGTTTTCTGTTACTTAAATCTAGATGTACAGCTATAGCACCCTTCACAATAACTGGCACCTTTAGAAATAAATTCCTCTTTTATTACAGGAGCTATAAGACACAGGAATGTGTCTTTCTTGCTACATATAGCAACATTTCAGACAAAAACATCGCTGTCTGTCGAAATTGGAATCGGCAAGTCAGGCTTTTTAAAGATCAGTAATTTGCTGATTACTGATCTTTAAAAGGCCTGACTTTTTCCAGCCCTATCGCTATAGGGCTAGAAAAAGGCAATTGATGTAACCCTGGAAATCATAGTTCAACATTGGCAGTAGGGAACAAGCAATCTTGACAGCTGTCACCCAGAGTGTTTGGAGGACAGAATGCCATTTATTACATTTCCAAAGTCTGGAATAACACAATATATGGATCAGGCCCTCCAGCCAACCTCTTGAATGAAACTGTGCTCAACAACAACAACCACATGATGGTAGAAAACTATCCCATTTTTCACCAAAACAAAAAAATGTATGGCATTCAACAGGTGAAGGATAAATGCTTGATTTTATGTATGTAAATTCCCATTATAGCTGTATGGCAGCACGAAAACATTTGTGATTTTTGAAAATAGGGAGACAATGGGTTTTAATTTCCCCATAATTTTTTTTTGTTATTTCTCAAATTTATGTGTACTAATATGTCAAATAATGTTTTGGAAATGTAAAGAAGCTAAGGTACAAGCTCCCAGTTGCAACATTTTTTAAAAAGATTACATTTTTAATTGACCTGACCTAGAACGTTGTCATCACCATCTGACAAAAATAAATAAAAAACATTTTTAATGACCCTATTAGTGATATTTTTACTCATTTTACAGAGAAATGCTTCTCAAGAAACAAAATGAAACAAATATTGTTTTAAATATTATTTAAAACAAAAAAAACCATAAAGGTCCATCTGACTGAGTTGACACAAAACTGAAGGTGGTGACAAACTAGTGAGTAAAATGAAAAACTTGGTACATGTGAAGTACTGCAATTTATGTAAAATACATTAAAATGAATTAACTGCACATTTAAGTGAGATTTGACAACAATTTCACTGAAAGAGTCACAAAAACTGATGGAGTTGACATTTGACAGAAAGCCAAACTACATACCTCAATTTATATGATGTTAATCTGAAGGAGGCCATATTGTAGCTCATTGGAGACGATTCTTGTCTGTCCCTCTTTGCCTCAGTGTTGATTTTTGAGGGGAAAATGTCTGTGGTAACGCTTCGGTTCAACCAACACTGTTTGTTTGTCGAACATTTGCTCTACTTCTGCATTTTATATCTCTTTGTCTTTCTCACTTTTTATTCAATGTCACATGCTGTTTTTATTTTAATTATGTGAAGCATTTTGAAATGCCTGCTGAAATGTGCTATACCAAACCAAACCAAACCAACTTTATTTATAAAGCACTTTAAAACAACCACAGCTGATACAAAGTGCTGTGCGCTTCCGTAAAACACAACATAATAAAATAAAATAAAATAAAATAAAAATAAAAAATTCTTACAGTTTAAAAACAAGAACACACTTTAAAACTAGATCCCGCTGGAGTTAAAAGCCAAGTAAAATAAATGGGTTTTAAGACGAACTTTAAAAGAACTTTAAAAGTTCGTCTTAAAATGTTTAATACAAATAAAATTTGATTGATTGATTGATTGATGTGGGTGGAGCCTGCGTTACGTCAGAGCCAATACGTTGGCTTAAAGGTTGGTTGAGTTTAAGACGACTTTGATATAAGATGCAAATTATTACCAAATCATTCGGTCAAAAATGTTGGCAATATGTTTCAATGATATTGGCTGAAAAAAAAAAGATATTTTACTCTGAAAATTCCAAACGGAAGTACTTACTATTTCCGGTTGATGTGCTGTAAGTTTCAGTTCCCCGTAGTTCATAAGTTTTATTGAATTCAGGAATTTAAGTACTGCTTCATTTCTGCTGCTTATTATTCCGCGCATTAAATAGGTCAGTTACGGTTGCGCCTGTATTTGCTAAGCGTTGCATTAATATCCCTCCGCGGACATAAGGCTGTGGACGCGGCTTTTCCATGGCTCCCCTCCGGGTCCTGTGCATCCACGGTTACCGTCAGAACCGGAGCTCGTTCCGGGAGAAAACCGGGGCTCTGCGGAAGCTGCTGAAGAAGCAGCTGGAGCTGGTTTACATCAGCGCACCGCTCACGGTGCAGACAGAAGGTGGGTCATTTTTAAAGGAAACGTTACAGAGCAAGAATCTCAACATGCCGACCGAATCAGAGTCAAGTAAAAGTATAGGTACTAGGGCTGTATAATAATATCGATATTTTCTTTCCTAGAAAAAATTAGATATTCATCTGCAAGTATCGTAACATCCAACTGTCACCTTGTTCACTCACTGCTTGCTTCGCATCAGGTCATCAGGCTTAGTGATTCCTTCAGATGTTCAGGTTAAAAAGGTATCAAACTATTCAGAGAAGGTGCTTGGTGTATGAATTTTTTCTAGGAAAGAAAATATCGATATATATCGCAATATCGACATTATTATACAACCCTACTTCTGACCACATATGCATATGTGGTTTATGTTATATGGGGCTCCATTTGTGTCCGATTGTTTCTCTTTTTCGCTTTTTTGTAACGGGTAACTAAACCACACATTGAAAATGTATCGGAGTAAAAGTATGCAATTAAGTTCTGAAATATAGAGAAGTAAAAGTGAAAGTTATCCAAAATGTTCATACTCAAGGAAAGTATGAAGTACTCCAAAATATACTTAAGTAAAGTGGTGAAGTGTTTTTACTTCGTTACTATACAACACTGTCCAAATATTTCTCTTTTTGTTACGTTACAACCACAAACTTCACTCTATTTTACTGCGACTTTATGTGACAGACCAACACACATAATGCGACCTGGAAGCTGACTGAAATTGATCACGTAGAAGAAGGTGGTCTAAGTAAATGAACAGAACTTTAAGGCCCACATGCAGGTTCTTATGGTAGAGAGGAATCCTGCGCACTGCAGAAAGCCGACGCTGCAACATTACCGTGAACTCACCATACCCCTAGTAAACCATGATGGAGGCAGCATCTGTTTTTATCATCAGGGAAAGGGAAGCTGGTGAAAGTTGTTAAAAATATGAATGACAGTAGAAAAGAAACCCTAAACATGCAGCCTAAAGCTACAATAGAATGATTGAGCACATTGGAGTATAAACCTTTCTCACCTCAGGCCAAAACACATTCAATATTTTAATAAAGTAGAAAAAAACTACTCAGACACTTGGGTTAATAAAAGAAATGTGCATGGTTTCCTGACCTTGTGATTCAAATATTATTCACGTTATTGATGTAGAAAGCGTTTTGACTTTATTTACAGCAATAAAAACAAAAGCGTTGCTCGAAAATCTGTCCTTTATTTATCAAAGTTTAATGTGTCCCTAAAAACTATGAAGTTAAACTGGAAGTGAAAGAAAAAAGAAAACTTTGTATTGTACCTAACATTTTCCATTTAGAAATATCTACATTTTTCATTGATAATTCATCCTAAAGAATAACAAACAGTCCCTTCACTTCTTTTGCTGTACAGGTTGGTTTAACCTTCTCTCTCCCACTTCGCATAGGAACCAAACAACTTTTCGATGTGTAAAAATGGTTCAATCAAATCCACTTGAGAATCTGTAGATTGTTAACAGAAGATTTCAATTCATTTTAACTGAGCTTGAGTTATTTAGCAAACAGAATGGCCAAAGATTTACTTCGCCGTAGGTGGAAAACTGGTAGATGTACCCGAAAAGATTTGTAGCTGCTGCAGAGAAAGTTTGAATTGGGCTGAATAAAAAAACCATGTCACACATTTACAATATGTAATGCATTATTTTGTGTTGATCTATCACGTAAAATAGCCAAAGTGACATGTGCATTTGTAAAATGTTGCTTCCACTCAACTTTCTATAAATAATTGTGAGGCAAAAATATGTAATTTGTCAAATAGTTTGGAAGTTAGGTAAAGATGTGAGATAAGTTTAAATAACAATGTGTGTTTTATTTTCTTAAATGTGGCAAAGCATATTAATTTAATACATGAAAAGATTTAGTTGCAAATAAAGTAGTAGTAGCACCACTTCTAAAGATGTTTGTTTTTGTACAGAAGTCAAAGTTTAAAATTAATCAAATTTTAAAGATGTTTTCTTCCTTCTTTACCATAAATCAAAGATAACTGCCTCATTATTTATTACTTTTCTGTGGACTGTTGCAGTAATGTGAATTTCTTCTTTTTCTTTTCTCTTTTTTAGAGGCTCCAAACCAGGAGAATAATTCAGTTCCAGCAGCAGGGAGCGACGAAGAGCCTAGAGGTTGGTGGTTTTCTGACACTCAGGCTCGGAGCTTCAGCGCTCAGCAGCAATGTGAGAAAAGCTCGGGCCTCGACGACAGCATGTCGGCGGTGAGAGACGCCGTGACGACCCAGGGCCCGTTTGATGGCGTCCTGGGATTCAGTCAGGGAGCAGCTTTTGTTGCCATGCTGTGTTCGCTCCAGGAGCAAAAACTGGAGCTGGAATTCAACTTCCGCTTTGCCATCCTTGTTGCCGGTTTCCGCAGCGCTTGCGAGGAGCATCAAAAGTTCTACGACGCGTCGCTCCAAATCCCGTCTCTGCACGTGTTCGGACTGGAGGACAGGGTCATCCCCGACAGCATGAGCAGGGATCTTCTGCCCTGCTTCCAGGTCCCTGAGGTCCTCATACATCCTGGAGGCCATTTTGTTCCCGCTGCAGCTGCTCACAGGCAAACATATCAGGACTTTCTGAAGAGGTTCCAGTAAAAGAACAAAAGCACTGATTTTCTGTCAGAAGCTGCAGCAGAATAAAAGCTGAATGACTGGTAGAACTCGGTCCAGACACAGATTGGATCTGGATCTTGACCTTTTTACACTCTTGTCTGATAAATCTGAAAGAATAAGATCAACTGTTACACTGAGAGGTGTAACATCACTGTAAACTTGCTCAGGGAAAATCTAATGTAATTATTTAAGATAGTTTAGGTCTGTTTCGTGTGAGGATGTTCAGTCGTTTATATAAACACATGCATACCTAAAGCTTATGACTTACAATAGTTTTAAATGGACATAACAGAGTAATGGGTTTATTTTCTAATAAAATAGATGTGAAGAATGTATTAAATCATAACAAATTGCTTGAAATTAAATTGAAATGGTGTTTAAATATATGGGAACTTTAAGGTATTTAACTGTATTTCTGTAGTTTGTGGTAAAAAGATTAATATGATGACACATAATTATAAAAATACATAAGAAAAACTAAATAAAATAAGTATGCTTCAGTAATTAACCTGAACCCTAGTAAGTGATGAACACAGTGGAGGTAGTGTCATGCTGTGGGAAAGCTTTCCTTTAGCAGGAAGCTGTTGAGAAGCTGGATGGAGATAAATCTAGTTGTTACATGTTGAAGACTTGACTGGGTCAGAGACTCACCATCCGACAAAACATAATTTAAAGCAGAGGAAACCTGGCAAGATTTGAAAACTCCATCTAATTGTTTGATCTGTCTTGTGAACGACAGGTAAAAATTAAAAGTCTGAACATTTTTTCTAAAGCATGTTAGTTTTTATACATACTGATGCTTTCAAAGTTTTTATTTTTTATTTTTTTTTACATTTTAGGGATTTTTGTGGAATTGACTAGAAAACAATAATCCCTAAAATGATCCACTCAGCCATTTCAGCAGCAAAGATACTGTGTACTTTTTCCCTTTAAGCTTTTAGTCACAGCTTCTCTTGTTTATAAAAACCACATGACTCCCCCTGAAATGTTTGTTGTTTTTTTTGCTAAGAGTTGCAGCAAAATTGCTGAAAATTGCTGATGGATCTTCATCAGAACCAAAGTCAAAACCCTGGTTTATTACATTTGACCCTGCACAACCTGACTTGTCACACATCCTGAGGATTACAGGGTTGATCCTGTGACTTTAGTTGATGAATGAAGAGGTTACACACACACACACACACACAGACAGGTTTGTGCAGAGGCAGAAACTACGCAGGGTTCAAGTACGTGTTGTTCTTTTGTAGCTGAAGCATGTGGACGTCAGGCTCCTCTCTTGCAATTGTTTCCAGATGTCTGCTCTCTGTCTCTCTCTCCTCTCTACCTTGCTGTCCTTTTCTTTCATCTCCTCTCAGATTCTTCCTCAGCATCACTTTCTGCCTTCCTTGTACACATGTGACTGAAGCATTCGTTTCCTACATTTCTAACCTGTATACACATGTGACTGAAGGATACGTTTCCTACATTTCTAACACGAGCTCCAGTTTGTCGTCGAGTTTCTTCATTATGTCCCACCAGATGTCTTCTCGGAATTAGTTCTTATTCGAAGCAGGTGGCATTCTCAAAAATCTCCATAAAACGAGGAAACCACAGGCTCGCTTGTTGTATGGCACACTGTCAACAAATGTGAAAGGTTCTTTCTGAGATGTGACAACAGTTTTGAGTTTAGATTAGTGGTGTTATTTTGCTTATTGCTTTCGAAGGATTTACAACTACGATTGTTAAAAACTCGTTACGCACCAGAACTGAAATCATGTGTACTTCCTAGTGATAATTCTGGTTGTTTTAAACACCTTGTCCAGCCAAGACATTGACAGGTGTGACAACTTAATCTAGATCTTAGTGAGGCGTTGAATTGTTTGTTTAATGGCAGATCTGGTGTTGAGAGGTGATTAGGAATGCCTCTTTTTTGCCTCTTGTTCCATCTCAGATTGTAAAGGATCCTAAAGGAAAAAAAACAAAAGCTGTTTGATTAAAATCCTCAAACACCAAGAAGCTCCTCATAAATATTAGATCTTTACTCAGTGCAGATCTATTTAATTGTCACAAAACTTAACGTTTAATCTGTAGTCGTCCAGTGGAATGTGAGAAGTAGTTTGAGGTTGTTTTGCTTCTTTCTTTAATTAATAATTTGTTCAATTATTCAGTCAGTTAATAAAACTGACTGAATAATTGGAGATTCAGCAATTTATCCTTGGTTTTATCTTGGGAAATAAAGGGTAGGAATTCATCATTCAGATGGATTAAAAAACTATAAAACTAGTTTTTAAAAAGCTTGTGAGACTGATTTGTTATAAACTGTGTGTTTATGACAGTTATAAACCTAAATTGCTCTGTTAACATAAAACTCCACCATAAATACTCCACATTATCTCTTGTCTTTCACAAACCTGCAATGCGTCTCACTCAACTTTTCATCGGTTTTTTTTTCTTTGCATTTAATTCGCTGTGCACATCTGGGTTGTTGTTGTTTTTTTCAGCTTTTCAGCCACTCACATTCACTCTCTCCAGAGTTCCCTTGTGGCCCTTGTGTCCCTCCAAGACCTTATAAGACACATGCACACACACTCATACACATGGTTTTGATAACAAGTGGAGTGCAATGGAGAGAGTGACTGAGTGAGTGAGGGAAGGGGAAACAGTAAAAGAAAAACACAGAGGGTCACCCTTGCCAGTAAGTTTTACAACAGAGCCGTGACTCTCTTCTCAGGAATCCGTTCCTCCTGTTGCACAACAGCCGGGAAATAATGGAATGAGACAGAGACGGATGAGGGTGGAGCTACCCAGCCTCTCTCTTCCACTCTCTGCAGGCGAAACGGGAGAGCGACGACACGTTTTAAGTTTTCTCCACCACCAAGCTATCACTTTTTCCTCCCTTCTTCGGCCTCGGTGGATTTTTCTTGGGAGTTGGAAGCAGGGAGCCAGAGGGGCGTGTCGGGGCACAGATGGGCTCTATTTTGATTTTGGAGCTTTTGTTGTTATGGGAGATGGGAGACATGGGAGGGGCGATTTGGAGGCGTGTGAGTCTATAAAAGAGTTGAACTTAAACTCCAAAGAGCCTGGTCATCCCACGGGCCAGGACACGGAGAGAGGAGACCAAAGCTGACCATTCTACTGACACGTTCAGCTGAGGACTTTATTTTTTAATCTACTGGCCAAATAACTTTTGGATTTAATTCATTTTTTAATCTGCTCATCTGTATTATTGTCCTTTACCATTACCACAATCAAAAAGAGGATGCTGATCATCATGAAGCTTTTCGTTTAAGTGACTACTTACCCACTTGAACTGGTGCGTTGCTGCAGCGGATGGGACACTACGGAGCTCGGGCCACTGTCCAGCCTTAACATGGGATTGAAACCAGGCCCCTTTATTTTCTGTCTGTTTCTGTGGGTGACTGGGCTCCGCTGTGAACAGGCCTGCCTGCTCAGCTCACCGCAGAAGAGGAAAAGATGCCTCACGCTGTGAGGTTGTGCTGGAAGGCTCTGCTGTGTGTCTGGCACATGTGGCGCGCGCTGACAAATAAAAAGCAGGAACAGATGGGAGCCTATTTAAAGATGTCAGTTGAATTTCTATTTAAAGAAAAGAAACTGCAGCAAAAGTCGACTGAAATCAATTATTGGCATGAAATTGGTTTAGAAATCAACATTGTATGATACGCAGAGTGTTTGTGCGCGTGTGTGGATGTGGGTGGGTGACTGCTCGTGTTTTTCCCCTCTGTGCTGGTGAACTTTGGTCTTCTTATAGTTCTCACATAGTTTTGGTTTTCCTCTGTGGTTTTCTTGTTTTTGTGGACACTGAACTTTCCTTTACTTTAGTTCATTCTCTTTATCTCACATGTTGACCGTTTAAGAGGCTTATGTTAGATACCTGCAGCCACATAAATGATAGACGTTTGGATTTTTGCATGTTTTTTTCTGCATTTAATGATTATCTATAAATTCCTACAAGCTTGAGCTTCTTTACTTAAAGGAGCTCTGATTCCCCAATTCTCAAGCAAGAGCATTCAGGTATCACAACCAATTTCTGGATTAAAACAGGGGTGTCCACACTTCACTTAAAATATATTGTAAGATTGCTTTTTTTAAATAAAGTAACATTGACAGAGATAATACCCTGGAAAAACTCCCTAAAAACGGTTAGAAGTGGATCTGATCTCCTGGTGTCGTTCGTCACTCAGTGTTGGTGTTTCTGTCCCTTTAACATGCAATTGTTTCCACAGGTTTGGGTTTGTGTTGATTTGGCGCCAAAAAAGAGGAGATGAGGTGAATTCAGGACATGGATCAGGTCGTCCGCATGTCTGGTGTAGAAAATCCTTTGCAGTCATTTGTGTGCTTGCCTCCTCAGTCGGTCTTGTTTCTGAACATGGTCAGGGTCCTTGGCATGGACAGCTGTGGTTTGGCTGTCCTGCTGGTGCGTGACTGACAATACCAGGGTAAATATTAGTCATCGTGACTACGGGCTGTGGTGGAAACAAGTAAGGCATGCACTGGCTCACACTGAACACAAAAATTTGAGTGCTGTTGTGCAATGTTAGTTGGTTTCAGACAGTTGTAAGGAGAGAAGAGAGATGGCTCTGTGTTTTTTGTAGATAAATCAATGGTGGATTTTTTGACCTGAGCAATATGGCTGTCTGCCCATGGTGGTACAGTTGGAATGTGACACTGAAACAGTTTTCAGGTCCTTGTTTTGATGTCTGGTAGTGAGAATGGGCTTCCCCCCATGAAATGTGCACAGTGTTGGGAATCATTGCGCTCCTGGGTGGATTTAGTATCTAATTTACAGCTTTTGTTTCAATGCATTAGTGGCTTTTTATTTAGGTAACATATAGCAAATACTAAAAATTATTTTATTGGTTGTTCACTTTGCCATTTAAGAAGAGATTCCTCATCTGTGTTTTGCAAAGTATAATCAGTGTTTATGGTTATATATTTCAGATTGATAATTCCAATTGGTAATACCAATGAAGATACCTCAACTCTCTAAAAAAAGAGATTTGAGCTGAAAGATTTGTTTTTCAGATCTAGTTTAAAATCTGAAACATTTCAACTTGTTCATATGGTTAATATCCATATGGAGGGCAGGACTGTATTTGTTTGGATGTTTTTTGGAAGGATTCCAAGGAACTAAATACTTCTTTGCCCTGAACAGTAAGAGTTTATGTGCTGTTGTTCACTGATCAGCACATGAGCTTTTACAGTGCAGGGGGTGGAGGACAAACGACAAATCCAAACTTCTGAACATAAGTTTTTATTTACTTTACATCACCTCAGAAAAGCAATTCACATTAAATATGTAGGTTTAAGTGAAAACACAGTGACTATGGTCAAATGAAAATACATATGTGACAAGACTATATCATTATTATAACCTACCATCCCAGAGGATTGATTGAGTCAATAATCCATCTCATAATGTAGATGATTCTCTACATTTGTATTGGGTATGGGTGAGAAGGACAGTTAATGATAAAATAGTCCATCTTACCATTAACCTGAGATTGTTAAATATCTGGAATTCATTAATCTTTCATAAGAATATATTAATGACTTTTAAAGAAAATAATTTTATTCTTTGGCTGAATTAATCAATTCATCCACAGTTATATATTTACTGTAGAAATGGTGAGTAAAAATAAAATAACTGATTCGATATAAAAATTTTGACTTTTTGGTAACTGTCAGATTTCAATGAAAGTCCTTTGGTTATTCTAATTATTTAGGAGTCTCTTTTATTAATTAGATAACAATAAATCCATTGACATTTGATCTGCTAAACAATAATTGTTTTGAAAAAGAAAAGCATTAATAATGTTATGACATTTCATAGACAGATGTATGAATCTTTTGTATGAGGGTGCATAAACATCTCTTTCTAAATCCCAAAGAGAGATCATATCTTGTCTTATCTGTCACAGTAGAGATGCATTCTAGTAAATCAGTCTCAAAATTAATTCAAAAGACTTTTATGCATTTCTTTTTAAGATGTTTAATAGAATAAATTACATCTGGGAACACTGACACAATCTTCCCGCTAGAGGGCAGGCTAACTCTGGATATTGCAGAGTTTGAGTGCTTGGGTCTATTTTATTTCTGAGTATATGCGTTGCGGGCTGATACTAAATATATACGTTTCTGTGTGTGAATGTCTATACGTATGTGTTATTCCACCTGTGTAGCATCCAGAATGTGCTTGAATCTTCCTGCAGATTTCAGAGCTGATGCCCAATGGGGATTCCTTGCTTTGCTGCTCTCCAGTAAAGCGGCTCTGGTCTGGTAAACAGAGAGCAGAGCAGGTGCTGCAGCCAGCTGACTCATCTGTGCAGCACATACTGGTTGCATTCATCACTGTACTGTAATGAATAAACAGCATGCTATACATAATAATGAAAAAGTTAAAAAGGAGCAAAGTGTGTGTATATGTGTCCTAAATGACTGAAGGTACAAAGAAATGCTCTGGATTTTGAATAATAATGAATAAGTGAAGATTATTTTTGGAGGATAAAATTCTGTGAAATATAAAAACGTTTTTTGTTGTTATTCTTCCCTGCTGGTTTAAATGTAGGTCTGACTTTGGATTTTAACTTAACCTTCAATAATAATTTCATCAAAGCTGGGCCATCTAAAGTCAAATTCCTTTTACTGAAACTTGACAAGAGAAAATTAATTCATGTTTGACTGCAGAACTACACTTATACATAGGATTAGTAAAATATTCCACAAATTAAAACCATCGCTAAACTGATTAATAAAATAAACTTAAAATCATTTCCAATTGTTTCCTCTTAAGCAAATAATTGAGTCTGTTTATTATTAATAATTCCTGATCCTGTATGTATTTTAAATAATTGTATTAATATTTTATTGATTTTAATTGTGTAATGTTTATTTAATTGCAGTAATAAAAATAATGAATAAAATTAAAATGTCTAAGTATATGATAGATAGATAGATAGATAGATAGATAGATAGATAGATAGATAGATAGATAGATAGATAGATAGATAGATAGATAGATTTGCTACTTAAAAATAATGTTCAATGTTTTTCTTTAACAAACACATAAAACTTATTGACCTCAAATTTTCTGTTCCTGATGACATCTGCCCCTAACGACCATGGCTGTAGACTGTTACCATGGTGCTGTTGCTAGAGTAACAATCTAAAGCCACGGTCGCCATGGAGACAGCAGGGTTGAGGTGGAGCTGCAGTTGGCATGGTAACTGGGAACTGCAACGTCTCATTGGTTTTAGTGTGAACGTTACGCACTTGCAGGGTGTAGGACTCCCCCAATGCAAACCCACACAGGTTTCCTCTCTGAGCAGGAGGGGAGAAAACAGACACAGTGGGAGAGAAGGAGAGAGAGAGGGAGAAAAAGAGAGGCAGAGCGAGATCACCGACTCACACGTTGACACTCTGCTATCAGGTCGGCCATTTTAAAAGCACTGCGCACCGTCATCGGGCTGTTTTCCTCACAGAGGTGTCTGATGAATCGCCAGGCTTCAGTAGCCATGACTGTAGACTGTTACTGTACTGTGACACTGTATAAGCAGTAAGCAGTCTAAAGCCAAGGTGCTGATGCGCTGGCAGGACGAGGAAAAGAAGGGGACAAAGTCCTCTTCCATGTGGAAATCTGCAGCAACAAGCAGAGACAGAGAGGAAAAAAAGAGATTTACCATCAGTAACATAAAACTACTTACCAAGAAAGGAGAAAAATCTAATCAAACAGGGACGGAAGTAGCAGATAAAAATATAAAAATAACACTTTTTTTAATATTCTAATTGTTTATGGTTTAAGCACCAGTTGAAACATTATTATTAAATGCAGTAAGTTAATTTAGAATTTAGCAAGTTCATTTTTAAGCTATGAAATAGTTCACAGGGATTTCTACAAAGTTATTCACTCAATGCAACAGAGCGGGTTTCCTGTTCAGATGAATGCATCTGAATGTAAATCTGTCTACATGACTGAGCTGATCAGATGTGTATTTTTACAGATTAATATAAAATTATATCAATTGAATGCAGTTTAATTACATTTTTGATATTCCTAGATGTTTTTCTGTCACAGCTTTAGATGTTTAATTGTTTAAGTGAAGAAACCAAACTGCAGTTTCAGTTTATAATAAATATCTCTCTTACTTCCTCTTTTTCTGAAAAACTTTTAAAAATGTTCAAGTTTCCTTTTTTCAGACTAACTTTTAGCAAGGCTGCCCTGAGGCATCACCCACCCCCAGTTTTCCTGTCCCTGACCCAGTTAGTGCTTAAATGTGTCCATGTGATGGAGATATTCTGAGAAACAGGAGAGAAGCATTCAATAACGACTGAACTGGGTTTGGACCATCATGGTCTCATGAAGCACAGGAGCAGCTCCTGGCAAACCTGCTAACAGTTTTTAGCTAGATAGATAGAAAATCTTTGAATTAAAATGATAATTTAAGGGTTTTTACAATGTATTGAAAAGGCCAGAAAAGAATGAAAACTATAACATTTGCCTTAAGTATTGCTCAATCTTGCTAAACATTAAAATAATGGAAATGGAGTAAGGAAAACTTATTTTTTCTAAATTATATTCCCTTTTTTATCCATCCTTCCCAGTTTGCTTCCTCCCTTTCTTAAATCTTTTCTTTTTATTTTTCTTTCCTCCCTTCCTTTTATGTATCATCATTTCATTCTGTCTTCTATAATATATCTCCTTTTGTCTTTTTCACCCTTTAATATCTCTTTCTTTCTTCCAGACTTCCATTAATGCCATCGTCCTGAAGTTTTTGCAGGCCGTGTGTTCATTTTGAACTTAACTTGAATACTCTCCATAACTTCATTGAAAGCTACATTAAATTTTAAAAAAGTATGATTTTTCTCCCCACCCTTTCTGCTTCAAAAATAATTTTGAAAACCACCACCAGTCACATGGTTAAGTTAAAATAAAACTCACTCATCAGGCTTAATGTTTTATCCATTTCCTGCGAATTATCTACAGACTCTTCCAAAGTTGTTTTCGTTTCAGCACCAAAGCCTGGACAGCGACCCAGCTGAGCGTCACACCGTTGCTGTCCACGGTGCTGAACCAGCAGCCCCAGCAACTGAAAGCGGGCAAATTTTAGCCCCGTTTGCCCCCCTCTGCTACAGCTACGCTGTGACCTTTAACCTGAGATTACAATTAGTCTGAAGGCACTTTCTCCTCCTCGCATATGTAACCTCACATCTGTCACAACCACGTCTAATCCCCTAATAGACGTTGCTGAGGTGACGACTGCCGTCACGTGGTCGAAAGCCCCCGAGGGGTTCGCGCGTCGCGTGTGACGACACCTCACCAGCGCACCAATCGGCTCTCGCCTCACTCTGCCGCGTCTTATCAGAGCGCGTGGGCAGTGACTAGGTCTAGCTCGGTTTCCATGGCGCTGGGGAGAAACCGCGAGGAGATGCGCGTGCTCACACGAAGAAGGGGGCGCGAACGCTGGACTCCGCGTGCGTCGTCCGGCATCAATCGGTCGTAAATCTACACGTCACCCGGTTCGGTTCGCTCCAGAAATGGCGTGATAAATGTTAAAAACGCCATTTATTTCCGAGTATTGAACAACATGTGCCTTAGTTCTTTTGTTATAATTTAACTTATACGAGTAACGGAACAGTTTTATGCCTTTATAACACTTTACCGCCAGGAACAGCTACTGTATGCGTTAACAAAGACTTGTGAATGAACAAGGGGGTTTCATTGACTCGTGCCACCCACTCCACTCCCACCCTGGTGCTGCAAATGCACGCTCCTCTCGCACTGTCAGCCGCGCACGTCTCCCAGAAGATCACACTGCGGTGCGTGCGTGCGTGCGTGCGTGCGCGGGCGAGCGAGCGAGCACAATGCCTTTAAAAGGGTTATAGTAGGTGACTGCGTATCATCTGCAAAGTGCGCAAGAATGACGCAGGAATGACTTCACCAGTTGACGACGTCACAAATTAGATCTGAGAGAGGAAAAAAAAGATGAAGGAAACGCCGACCGGAAGTGCACAAGGAGGGGAGGGGGTCTGGGGGAGACAGTTGAGGAGAAAGGGGGACAAGAGCGAGAGAGAGAGAGAGAGAGAGAGGTGAGCAGTTTAGCGCGCAACCGGAAGAAAGGGATGGCAATAATGTCATCACTATCAACGGAAACCTCCCGGTGCCTCGAGAGATTTTAAAGGAGTCGCTCATCCGCCCACCAACCCACCCCACTCACTTTCTGAGGACATCACTGGACACTACACTGTGACATTTCCACATCTTCTCCCATCCCTATAAAGCTGATGTAGCATCCCCACTCCTTAATTAGGCACATCAATTAACCAGCATACATTATATACACACATATATATATATATATATATATACACACACATATATA
>CAEGAF010036098.1:0-10216 GCA_903067075.1 Micropoecilia bifurca | reverse complement strand
TATATATATCACAATATTAAAACATATATTAGAACATATATTCTAATATATGTTCTGTTTCATCTGCATTTCCATCGTCCTGTGACCTTTAGCCTTTTGGGCAATGTGTTCAATTTGAACATCTGCAGCCGTAAAACTGGCTAAAGGTGACAATAAAATATAAATTTAGACACTTTCAATATATAAGCCAACAATTATTGATGACGATATATTCACAATATTCCGTGTAGCCCTAGTCGTATCCACATACGTCAGTAGTGCAAAAAGTAGTGCATAATAGTAAATGTAAAAAAATTGCTTTCAACTTTCTTTAACTTTTTGCTAAGTAATTCAAGCTTAGTAGCATTGGATGGAGAACATCCATGGTCATTAGTATTCAGTCCTACCACAGATTCTCAACAGAATGTAGGTCTTCAGCAGAACTTTGACAAGAACGTTGACACATGTCTTTTCACTTGAATGCCATGCTGTGAATTGCCATTCACAGATACTTACAAATAAAGCATCCTTTTGTTTTTTTAAGCATTTTTTTACAATGCCATTCGTCTTGCAAACGGCAAGACAAGAGTGTTAATTTTTACACACTTGTTAAGTGTTCAAAGTAAAATTGTTCTATCAAAAGCGTTACCATTGGTAAAGACCAATGAGAGACAAACAGCCTTTACAAAATAGTCTTCAGACTTCAGAATTTTACTTTATATTATATTAAGGGTACCAGACGAAAGGGACCAAACATGTCTTCCAGTCATAAATTATGTTCAGCCTTGTGTTTGTCTGTTACGTAAAATAAAAAATAGAGTCTATAGTTGAAATCTCAAAAAGGTGGAACATTTCAGGAGATCTAAATGCAATTGCTTAAGGCACTCTACATTATCAGTTTTATATACTCCAAATTGAGGTTTTATGACTCATCTGAAACCAGACAGTTGATCATTACAAGTGAAATTGCAAACTACTCAGCAGGCACCTCAAAATCAGCCTCTGCAGAGTCCAAAAGCAGTCCACTACCCCACCCACCGAACTCCAGTCATTCGCACCTAAATGCCGTCACCCCACACACACATGCATACACACACACATGTACCATTCTTTCTTTTCCCCATCTTGATTAGATTACAGTGAGCGGGTTGGTGACAGCCTCTGGGCATGCTTGAGGAGCGGTTGATATCTGAGCCGTCCTCCTCGCCCCGCACTCTCAGCCAGTCAAGACGGAAAGAGATAATATGTCTAAAGAGCTGACCTTACTGACAAAAACTGCTTCTGAAGGGCCCCTTTGAAACTAATTTGTCAATATTGAATGCAATAGTCAAAAACTGTGATATATTTTAGAAACTCATGTAGTGCTTGAACAAATATTTACTAGCTGACCTTGCATGTGCTTGGATCCCCTTTTCACTAAATCGGAGCATTTCAAACAATATCCGTCTCTCGATATCCAAATTTTAAGAAACCTCTGCATTGAAAGGTGACTGGACACAGATGCAACGATTGCATTGGCTTCGGAATAAAAGCCTCATATCTATCTCTCTGACAAAAAAAAAGCAGAAGCTGTGCCAAAACAGAAAGGCCTTTGTTCCTATTGTGGCTCCTGACCACCTACCAAGGGGTCCTTTAGTGAAGCGCTCACCCTGGAATGATCAGACCACATCGCCCCCCGAGGCTCCACAGGCCTTGCCGAGACCTCTGGGCTAAACACATCCTGTCCATCTCCTGAGAGATTATCCAACTCAATGAACACATTGAGACCAGAAACAGTGGAGGAAACTGGAGCCTGCTATTCAGCTCTATCTGAAACCAGAAGTCTTTATTCACACTAAACAGCGGAGAGGGAGAAAGAAGCCAGAAGACGTGCGGCACTTACTTGCTACTTCCAGCGAGGCATTGTGGCTCACTGCCTCTCCCAGGTAGTTGCGTGCAACGCAGACATAGGAACCTTCGTCCGGTTTGCTCCGTCGTCCGTGGACGATGCGAAGGAAGAAAAGGGAGCCACTGGGCAGCAGCATGCGTTGGGAGCGGGGATTGTCCCTGTCTGTTTCCACACGCTCACCATCTTTGTACCACTCCACCGTTGGAGCTGGCCGTCCCTCCGCCTTACAGTTGAGTGTGGCAGGCTCCCCTTTGGATACGATCAGGTCAGATGGGTGCTCTACAATCCTAGGTGGGGTGTCCTCTTGGCGCAGCCGAGATCCTGAAAAGAAAATGAAATGGTGATAACTAATGTCTTCAGAAATCTACAGCTCTAAAGGAGTCATTTGGCTGAAAATAGGTGGCTTGCCCACCTGGTAGGAATAATTTAAAAATAAATTTTATACAGGTATAGCACTGTATGTGACATACATTTTGTCACATTACAAACTGCAGTGTGTTTTAGACATGATTGCGAGGTAGACGAAAAACCCATGGTTTTCAAATGTTGTTGCAAATCAAAATCCATCTTTTGGCAACTAAAAGTCAAAAATTTTTGCCCATTTTGCAAAACAACTCAAGCACAGTCACAGTGGATGGAGAATATCTGTACATAGATTTGATAGTCTTGCCACATATTCTCAACAGATTCTAGGTCTGGACTTTCATTCAAAGTTTCTAATACATAAATATGCTTTGATCAAAACCTTTCCATTATAGTGCAGGCTGTATGTTTATGGTCGCTGTCCTGCTGTAAGGTGAGACTTTGGCAAAGTCTTCAGTTTTTTTGCAGCTTCCAATAGGTTCCTTGTGTTTAGCTCCATCTACCTTCTCATTAACTCCGGCCTGCTTCTCTCTTCTCTAGTCTGCTGAAGAAAGGTTCACAGCACAAGATGTTACCACCATCTTTCACTGTGGGGAAACATGTCTGCTATGTTCCCTACATAGTTTGTGGGAAACCGCAAACAAGACTTCTTTGGTGTTCTTTCAAAGATGCCATGCTGCTTTCCACTCTTTCATCAAGGCCAGATTTGTGGAGATCATAACTAATGGTTGTTCCTTTTGAGAGACTTCCACCTGAACTGTGGATGTCTGCTGCTACTATGAGCCTCCTGACTGTTTGTCTTAATTCCCTCCTTGCCCAACCTGTCATTTTAGGTGGAACTTTCTTTGTAGATTTGCTGTTGTGTCATATGTTTTCCATTTTCAGATAATGGATTGAACAGTGCTCTGGGAGACATTCAAAGCTTGAACTACTGTTTCATAACCTAACCTTTAATAAATTTAGAGGACTTCATCCCTGCCCTGTCCGCTGTATTCCTTGCTCTTTGTGATGCCACTCTTATATTAATGTTCTCTAACAAACTTTAGAGGCTGAATAGCTCTGTTCGTAGATTAAAGAACTCACAGAGGGACTTTATTAATCGAAAGGCATAAGGACAAAAATTGAGACTATTGCCCCTGGTGGCTACTTCCATGTTGCAGGATGCTACATCCATTTAAAGTCAGCTATCGATCTGAGTAATAATAGGCTAGCACCAGTGACTAAGCAGCCAGCCCTGGCTAATGAGAGGGAGAGTACCGACTTGCGTTAGCCTTGGAGAGGTTGATGATTAGCATGCCTGGCCTGGTCACACACTGGATTGCATACTTCCTCTACTGTCCGTTTGCAGGGATGGGTAGGCATTAACACTGGATAAGCTAGCTGCTAGCATGCCTAAAATGGTCACTCACAACCCATGCTTATTTCTTTAAAGAAAACTTTGTCAATAAAAATGTAAATACATTAGATGTACTGATGTGCTCTTTAAACAGATTATTTTACTGTAATTCAATCACATCAAGTACAAACATAATCTATTACACAAAGCTGAAGGTGGCTTCTGATTCAGCTGATGGCTACATGGTGTTTCCACCTAATCTTTTAAAACCAAAACATCTTTAATTGGGTCTAATTTCAAAACGTCAAATACATAAGACTGTTCTAATATGGACTAGATTATTGTACACTAAATCAGAATACATAAACATAGTGTCTAATTTGTGAAAACTTTATTTGATTTGTGAACGCACAGTCTTGCCACATTGAATTGTGAGTTATTGAACTTTCACAATTCAAATAAAGGTTTCATTAATTGGCAACTCTGCCAACAATTATTTTTATATAGTTTTCTTCCAAGGAGAGATTATGTCACAGGTGACCAGTTTAGCTATGTTAGTTGTTAGCCTATCCAAAATTAATGCTAGCCTATCCAAGGCTAAGCCCAGTCTATATGTGCTAATGGACAACCGAAACTTACAATTTTACAATCCAATGGATGACAAGCTTGCGCATGCTAGTCACCAGCCTCCCTAAGCTTACACAAGTCAGAACTCTCCTTCTCATTAGCCATCACCGGTCACTCACTTACTGGTGTCGGCTTATCATTAATCCAATCAGTAGCTATCTTAAGAATGGATATAGTCTCCTGTGACAAGAAAGCAGAAACCACTGGGTACACTAAGGTCTTTGTTTTAATACTATTACCACACCATATATTTACAAACTAAGCCACTTCTAAAAGTGCAAGCAAATGGGCTGAATACAATGCCTTAAAATCTACAAGCATGAAAAAGTCCAGTCAGTATAAATATTTTTGGAAAGCCCTAACCCTAATTTTAGCCTTTTAATAGTATAGCTTCTTTTTTTAAAACATTCTGTTATTTATGAGTGGTAGTCCATTCCAACCCACATTCACTGCTTTTATGTGTGCCTTTTATCTTTCAGTTTTCCTAGACAACACTTAGCATGTGTGAATGCATAAAAGACAATACTTATTGCATGTCTACTGAACTGACATTGAGTAATTAAATGAACACACAGAGAAAACAATCTGTCAAGAGTGAAATGTGAGGTTTTAAAGATACAAGAGGTAGAGATAACAACTGACCAATCTGGAACATCACTTTTTAATTAGAGCATGCACTCCTTCAGTAAAGGTTAACGACTCTGCAATTTATGTGACTCTCATTTCTCAGATCAAAGAACAGAGTAACAGAAACAAGGAAGGGATCTGTAAAAAAAAGCAACACACCTTAAAGGCAAAAGGAAATTAAGAGATAAAAGATAAGATAAGAGCGCAGCTCACAGTGGCCTCGCAAACAGGGAGCCACACGGCCAGGGACACGTCAGTGTCAGCAGCCGTGTTAAAGGAGTTAACACCCGAGTGCCATCTCTGGTCATTACTTCTGCTCCCTGACCACTCAGCTGTGGCTATCAAAGCTGATTTACATGCAAATCAGCTCCCTGTTGTTAATTCCTGAAGGGTGGGTCTTGCACTGCACTTCTGCACGCAAGTTCTGTTCGTCAGAGAGTGACACAGGACTCATCCCTCTTTGCCATATTGCCCACCGTAGGCTTTTGGAGCCCATTCAGCACCAATTAGAGGGAGTCAGGTCTAATTGGAGGCATCGGCCTGCAATTAATTTACCCAGTATCCCGTGAACTTGCCACACTGCCTCATTTATGTGCCATCCATCCAGCCCCCGCCCGCCCTGGTTTTCTTCAGAAAGCAGTGCTGAGGAGGCATCTTCCATTGGTTGCCAAGTTCTTTTTTTTAAGTGAAATCAGCATAATTAGTGACAGCTCTGTGGAAAGATTAATCACTTCAATGCAAATGCGTAGCATGGCCGGTGAAATATAATTAATCCAGCTGCCCAGCAGAGAACATTTTGATCATGACTCCTGTAAAAACGTCAGGTTTAGCTCAACAGTGACAGCAGGCTAGAACTGAGTGGATGTTTTGAAAATTAACTCATTGATAAAATTATGACAAATGCTTACATTTTTACCATCTCTCCCATTAAATGTATGCATCTTATCAACCTTTCATTCTTCCTTAACGCATACAAAATCATTGATATTGTGAGTAATTACACTTTCTGTACATAATTCTGTGTAAAAACACAAAATCTTGTCAAAGGTTTCTGTTTCTTCTTCAAATATCTTAGTACACTTGAAATAAGACAAAACTAACTTAGAAGTTACTTTTCAGAAAGACACAAGAGCTTCTTTTAAATTACTTAATATTCCTTAATATTGATAAAAACAAAGAAGTGGAACACTAAATTGTTCTCATAAATTAAATGTATTGTTCCATTTGCAGAGTACTTCCCTTGTAGTCAGTAATTTTTCATCAGTATTAATGAAGTAATGACAACAATCTCCAGTGTTACTTATGAATTAGTTTTGTCTTATTTCAAGATATTTAAACTAGAAACTAGACTTGGTGTGATTTTATGTTTTTGTGGTGTAAGAGTCTTTTAGCTTAAAATTATTCAGAAAAACATTGTCATAAACTGTTTATGTTCTGTTTCCAATTTGGACAAAGCGAATGATCTGTTTGAGGAAATTAATTTCAGTTCAAATTTAGCATCTATATTTCTTTTTTTTTTAAAAAAGCTTGCTTACAGAACTGCATATTTTGGAATTTAGTGATGCACGACTAACAGTTGGTAGGGGTGAAAAATTATATCTGAAACAGATGGAAAATTAGATAGGTACACATCAACCCTCTGGTGAGATTAATTATCTCACTCGCTGGCACTGAGTAAAGTCCAGCCTTTCCAGCTTTTGGAACCGCCTCAAGCTTGAATAAACTAATTATATTCCAACTCTCATCAGACAAACTTTTGAACTAGCAGACTTAATGACGACAATGGTCATTCAACAGTTCAGGGGAAACCCTCCATTACTGCTGCATCAACTGCCCCTTTGCCTCCACCCTTTACCCGCCAATACATGCTAGCATGTTTTATTAAAGAGGACTTTAAAAGCGCCACTGCTATCTGCTCTGTTCTTATCCACCCAGACTTAGACAGCTTCTCTCTAATTTGAAGCAGAAGTTTGGGTTTTTACAGAGGTCATTAACTATTTAGATGTGACCCACTGGGAGAAGAACTGCAACGATGAGTGCTGTGTTTGATCAAAGAATGCTCACTGTGGATGATTACACTGGATCTGCAAGATTAACATGTAAACTCCAAACACAATGGAAAGCAGAAGAGTTTTTATTTGAGCTCTGGGTGATCATTTCGAGTGAGATGCTGAAAATTGAGCCGGTATCGCGAACTTGCAATTCTGAAGTTACAGACCCAGAGGTCAGACTCCATGTTCTGTTTAAAGTTGCTCTTTAAACACCACACATGAACATTTAGTAAGAAATAAGCAATGCCTTGAAATATAAAAGTGATAAAAAAATATTTCAATAGAATTTCCAAAGCACTAGAGAAAGGGTTTGCATTTTATAGAGGAACCGTTAACTGTTTAGGTATTGCTTAATGAGCGGAGAACACTTCAATCAATAATAACTGTTGTGTTGAGTGTTCACTGCAGATGATAACACTGAATTCGCATAACTAACATGTAAGCTTGGTATAGTAAAGTTCAATAATATCTGTTAGTGGTAGTGTCCATGTTAGTGGTGGTGTCCAGATATAACGTTTTAGTCTCTGATGCAATATAAATATTGCAGCTTTAAGTATTGGCCAATATCAATATTGACCCGATATGATATCAGCATAAATCATACATACTTTTATTATTTTGTAGTGAGGAATGTTAGAAAAGGCTTGATCAAGTGATTTTACTCAGAACAATAGTCAACAACAACAAACATGAAAACAACGGACTCATTTAGCAGAATACAAGTGTTGCCAGTAAAGGAGGGCAAAATTTTACGCCCTCCTCTACCGGAGGGAAAGACATTTTTCAAGATAAATGATAAACAATATGATAAATGGCCACCCGTAAATGCTGGATAGAAATTCTGGGGTGGACAAAATACTTTAGAGGAAAGCTTTTATCAGCGTCCAATCTTAGATGCAGGTCGATATAATACAATACTGACTTTCTTTGGCTGATATCGGAGCGATTTACGATATCAACGTCGGACTGGGACACATAGACTGTTATGGAAAAGCTGCAGAGAATAAGTTGGGAAAGCATTCTGAGCACAGTCCTGTGTCAGCTTTGCCACGCTGATCCAAACAGATACTCAGTGTGAACTCTGTTACCTCAACTCCAATGCCCCTCGTCAAGGGAATTAAAAAAATAAATAAATAAAAACAGAGAGAGACCTACACTGATTGTGGGAGTATCCCACCACAGGACATCCTGATGCTCCACTCTACAGGTGGAAGCACTCCAAGATTACAACTGATTTAATTGCTGTAACTACTGCACAGACGGAGGGCCAACTCTAAAACTGAAACAAGAGAGTAGAGTGCACACTTCACCACTGAATCAAGCTGTTCAGAGTCTCTCGCTCTTTTTACTTTGAGTCAATCTAACCCACCCACCCCCAGCGCTGCCCTTCCTTCCCCTCTACTACTTTCAAGCACCTCTCTCCTATGTTTTATTCCAGCCTCCATCCCCCCATTTGCTTGCAGACAGAGAATGTGAGATGAGCTAATGCAACACACAGCCTTACCAAAGGGAACCTGGGACTTCTACTGCAAGGATCTGATCGATTTTTGCTCGGGGCCAGATTCTCCCTCTGCCTTCACCCTCACACTTGCCAGTGAGCTTCTATGTTTTTTTTTTTTTATTTTTATTTTGTTTTGATTTTCTCCCCTTCATTTACTCATGAACACATGTTTAAACATTCACGAACTTCAAGCTAAGCTTTAGGAAGCTTCACGCTTGCAGTGGAGGCAATTAGAAAACAGCAGTTCACAGAGACATTCAAACAAACATACAAAAAACCCTCAAGCAAAGCCTGATGGTAACAAACATGCCGAAGGGATACAACGTCCAATCCCATCAAATGTCCCTGACTGAAACTGACCCACCTGCAGTTGAAATGCAAAGACTCATGAGGGCCTCCGGGCATTTTGTTCAGGTTCCTATCACTCTCCAGATCTGGGTAAAAATAGCCTTATAAAGAGATTTGTGATGGTTCTCAATGAGCCAGAGGCATCATCGTTCCCAGCCAGTTGTTTGCATATTAAGGCTGATGTAACCAGGTCTATTTTTTTAATCGATTCATCTGTGTTTTGGTGCCAAACTGATTCTCATCTGGCCACCTGAGTTCCTGATCTGTCAATAAATCACACAACACAAGCTGGCCATGTGTTGCTCCTCAATGTAGGGCGCAAGTAAGTAAGAAGTTGATTTACAATGCAAACAAGGAGGAAACACAGAGAAGTTATCATCCAGTTATCAATCATTGATGGGTCAGAAACTCTAAAGTTCAACCTTTTTAAGGTCACTGGACTGCATTCAACCACTTATTTGTGGTAACAACACTATTTTACTAAAGACATCTTAAACTATTACAACTATTGGTTGTAATAGTTGTAATAGTTTTCAAAAGAGTAACTTTTTAAACAAAAACTGTTTTCTGTGACAAGATGACAAAGTTCAGTCAAGCTGGGAGAGAGTGAGACTTTCAGAAGATAACAGGAAGCCTGGACACAGTACATCAAAGGTGCTCAAATAATATCCACTTTTTTGCAAAGTTCAATATTCTGCAGAGTAATTTTTTATTTTCTCATTTTGAGCTTTTATTCACTGGTTTATATTCAATTTGGAAATGTTGCAGCCTATTGGAAATCCCAGTGAAACTGATTAGCTAGATTATATTAATGTACAATAACAACAAATACACAAGCTATCTTTTAGATTCAAGCTGCATCAATAGGCTAAAAAAGCCATTTGCTAAAAAAACAACATATTCAGAGGATAAATTAAGTCAACTCAGTATAAAATATATAAACATTTTGCAAAAAGAGGAAAAAAACAGCTCTGACTTTGTCTGCACCTTTCACTGTCCAATTATTGATCGGTTAATCCAAAAAAAATAAAATCAATAGACCAGTCCTACATCGCATTGATAATAAGTCAATCATAAAGGCCTGGGTTTTATAAATGTTTATGTTAGAAGGTATGGAGGACCAAAACTGACATAATAATAAATAAAAAAATAAATATATAAAAGAATCAATATAAAAATAAAAGTAGAAATATATAAATAAAAGAAGAAAAGAATAAATATATATCCAACATAATAATAAATGAAAGAATCAATATAAAAATAAAAGTAGAAATATATAAATGAAAGAATCAATACAAAAATAAAAGTAGAAATAAAAGCATAAATATATACTTTGCTTTGATTTTATTACTTCTCCCTTTTCCCTTTGCTGTATTTATTTCTGTATTGTTTTCTGTATTTATTTCTTCCTACATTTACTTTACTTCGTCCGTATGCTAATGAGGTTGGCTGTCTTCTACATGTCCAGCTCTCTATTGGTCAATAAACAGGAAACA
>CAEGAF010036088.1:0-16964 GCA_903067075.1 Micropoecilia bifurca | reverse complement strand
AAAGTTTTAAAATAGGCCGTTCATTGAAGGTGCGCCTTATAATCCGGTGTGCCTTATAGTGCGGAAAATACGGTAATTCACATAATTGTGTATGCATGCGCTGACACTTTTTTCCAAGTTGCAGTCTGAAACTTCATTATATCTTAGTGGGATTGTATATGCTTGGCCAACACAAAGTAGATTTTATAATTTACAGATTGTGCGGTATTCCTCTAAAAGTATTCACACCTATTTTAAAGCTTCTTTGTTTCCACTCAAATGAAGATTACACACGAGGTGTAGCTCAAAACAGAAATGAAGCACATTTATATTTTAACTTATGCACAGAGATTACATATTTACCGCTCAAATTTGGTTAAAAATATATATTTTTTCCTTTTCAGAACATCTTGCATAAAATACATACATAAAATAATTCTTCCCTTTCTCTTTTATACAGTTGAGCTTAGTGTATCAAAAAATAAATTTTTACAGTTTCTCTCATTGATTAACTGAAGCAAAATTTCAAACTTTGCCAGTGATGGAATAAATAGCTGCTATTTGGGTGATGAAGCAGAACCTTAACCTTGGAAAAAGTGGGTCAGTGTTGATTTATTGACCCATTAACTGGTCTGACGCTCTGCTCTGCTAATCACCGGGGGAGACAACTAACTCAAGGGAAAATCATCTGCAATTTTCACATTCAAACAAAGACTCCTTCCTTCAATATCCAGCTCTAACTGCATGAGTCATTTTAATATTTTTTTTTGCACCCTTATTATGGACACAAATATCACAAATGCCGGCAAAAAGTTCAGTCAAGTTACAAATCCTAGATTCAACTTTCAGGCGTAAAGAGTGAGGGGAGAAAATATGAAAATACAAGTATTTTTTTCATACTCTATTTTAATGAAAACAACTTAAACTGAAATATGAAATAATTTATCATCACAAATGGCAGGCATCACAAATGGCAGGCAACAAAAATCGCTTCCAACCAATGATGCTTTACAGAGAAACCACTTAAAGCTTTTGCATTACTTGGTTAATGATGATTAATAAAATGAATAAATATTAGTGTTTGTAGATTTTTCTTCTGCCCTTTCTCTTCTTGCCTGCCATCCTTGTACTTGTCCTACCTCTTACCTTGTATCCTTCCTTCCTGATGTCCACCCTCCTTTCTTGTGTCCTACCAACCTTCCTTTCCATCCTTCAGTGTTACTTCCCTCATTTCCTTCCTCTTTGTGTCCTAAGATTCTCTGCTCGTATCTCAAACAAACAGCCTGACACACTTTGAGTCCCAGAGGAAACCGCTTCAGCTTTTTCGAGCTTCCCGTCTCCCTGGACGTAGTAAGTCGTGCTGGGAATTTCCAACCCAAAGGAGTTCCTTCTCAACACGTTTGTTGAATTCAAAACCAGCAACGCTTAATAGACTGGAGTCGATGAGTACAATATGTTGTAAGGACGCACGATAGTTTAAGTGAAACAGTAGAACCACCCTAAAATCTCACCTCTATAAACCTGAGCTCTTGGTCCATGGTTTATCCTGAAATCCAGGCAGATCACAACCTGCTGCCACCTGATTCCATGTAACTTTGCCCAAAAGTGCCTGGTGTTCTTTCCACTTGGGTCCAACCGAAGACGGACTTTTGACTTTTGTCTTGTTCTCGCCAAAAGGACGCGTCTTTTTGTCTTCAGAATAAACAGAAGCTTAGCACATCCGTGTGTGCACCAAAAAAAAAAAAATGGTGTCATTCACACGTAAAATCAGTCAACCCAGTTTCACTTGACATCAGTCTAATCTGTGTCAAGGGGATTATGGTTGCCGTTGTAGTAAATTAACTTCCTTTTCTGTCCTAAAAGGCATCAGAGGAGTTCAGGTACAGATGTTTATTGCTTTTGCTTTTTCATATTTTGCTTTGTAACAGCACAACTGTCAACATGTACAACTTCAAGTCCAATAAAATTAGGACGTTGTGGAAAACATAATAACTTAATTTGGAGAACCTTTTTGACCTAAATTAATTTGAATCATCTACAAAGACAAGATGTTTAATGTTTTGTGGTTTTGCAAGTATCCACTCATTTTGGGATTTTATGCTTGCAACATGTTCCAAAAAACTAGGGACAATTCAAGAGACCAGCTGATCTAACAGCCATGCTTTATGGACTGTGGGAGGAAGCAGAAGTACCCAGAGAGAACATCAGAAAGTCCTGGACCAGAACCTTATTGGTACATCGCTTTTGACTTGGAAACTTTAAAGGGGCAATATCATGTAAAATTAGCTTTTTTGAGCTTTACTTAATGTTATACTATTATTCCCTCATCAAAAATACACATGGAGTGTTGCCTTGATTCTTTCATGCATGCTTGAGAAATCCTTTAATCTCCCTTGACATCCATTCAGTTGTGGAAAACAGGTGGTTGGACCGAGCTCCTCCTCAGAGCTACATTTTTCTGACAATCCCCTCAGCTCCTTCAGACTAGCCAGCCACAATTAGCAAACACCTAGTGGAACTGCACATTTGCTGAGCTCATTATAGGAGCAACTTCTCAGTGCAACGTTTGTAAAAAGTGTTGTGATGACTTCCTGAAGGCGGAGCTTCAGAAAGTGCAGGAGTTTCTTAAAGAGACAGAGACCCAATTTCAAGGCATACATCATTTTTTCAACAACTTGAGGTAAAATAGTCACTTGAGTCACTGTGCTATAAAATGAGTCAATTGTGCTATAAAATGGCACCATGTGCATGGAAAACACATAATATTGTCCCTTTAAGCATTTCCTTCACAGTCTTTTTGACAGTAGAAGTCCTTGAAACATATTCCTTTGTTTAAACTTGACTTTTTCCAAACTTCTGTTGAGAACCAGCATGGGAATCATTAATGATTAAGAAATCAGCGTCTGCTAGTCAGAGGCTTATTGAGGTTATTCTGCTCCATCCTGGACCAACACAACTGCTGGTGATTAACTGAATAAGTCCAATGCGCCACCTTTTTCCTTTTAGACAATCAAAATCTTCAAACAAAATGCAATTATGCAATTAATAATTCCCAATCTGTATTAAAGGAGAGATTATCTGATTGCCAGCAGTTTCAAAATGGTACAGTCAGAGATCAGTGTGTTTAGTTACAGCAGGAAAATAATTTAACTCCGTTCAAAAAATACTTTCCTAATCCCAGATGGAACGTAATTGTTGTAACTCATGATATTCAAAGCATCTCATCAAGAACAAAACTTTCTGTTTTGTTCTTGTGTAAATGATCTGCAGAATTGCTCACTGAAATGCAATATAATAAACATTAAAAAGCTCACCAGCCAGTTTTAGGCGTTATGCATGAATCTAAATCCCTTAGAGACTGTCTTCTTAAATGCTATGTTCCAGACTCCAGGTTAACATATGTCCGTGTTAATTGTACAGTTATGATTTTAGGCATGTTTGTAGTGCAGTTATGTTTTATTTTAAGGTTTTGCTTATTGGAGTGGAAGAATATACTGGTATTGAGTTTGTTTGCTGGGCCTTTGTGACAAATGTACCTGATTTCCACGATGTTGGACAACTTTACTGGTTTCTACAGCAACCAGTCAACTTCTCAACTTTATAGGATGGGATATGTTATTCTGAGGCAGCATTCATCCACCCACCCACCCACCCACCCATCCATCCATCCATCCATCCATCCATCCATCCATCCATCCATCATCATAAATGGATTAATTGATCATCTTAATTTGCATAATCACTAAATGTTTAGAAATATTACATCCATCCATCCTTTCATAAAGTCCGGCTCTGAAAGCTTCATGTGTCTTTGTGGTGTTTATCTTCAGTAGATGATGAGTTGCTATGGCTGCAAAGGTCAGGCCAATATCACATCAAACTCTTTGGATCAGGAATGTGACGTCACACAGCTTAACATGTGTGAAGGCAGGACAGAGTAAATGTTAGTAACATACTGTCAGGTACGTTCCCTGTATTTCAGCTCTGCTATGCAAACGCAGCCTGATCTCTCCTTGAATCTTCCGTATGCTACGTGTGCTGTTTAGCTATGCTGCCTCCCATCGCTGTGCTGGGATGCACAGGCACAGATTAGCCTGCGGCCTGCAGCCTCCGTAGCAATGACCTTCATCTGGGAAATTGTGTTTGAGAGCCGCCTCTAACCTGAGATGATTCCTGAGGTGGTGCTTGGCGCCGAGTGGGCCACGCTGTGACTCACTGAAACAAAAATAAAAACGTGTCTGAGAAACAAGCAGCCTGAGACTGGACCCATGTGGACGCTTGCATCAGCAAACGCTAGAATGAAAAGAGATGAGCGGGACACGTTAGAGATGAAAGGCCTTTAGTTTCTCTGTTTCATAGTTTTTGAAAGAAAACTGTTTTGCTTTAATTTTAGGTCCTACTTGTTTATGTTTCATATCCACTTGTTTGATTTGACAGCAAAATAAAAATAAAAACACTTGTGCAATGCTGCCCTCTGTTGACAAGACCTAAACATAGCAATATATACAATGAAATATGTCACAATCTTTTATTATTTTGTCTCAGTGTGCATAATTACCAGGTACTAAATTATTAGAAACATTATAGTTTTACATGTGTACCATTATCTTACATTTCGATGAATGTATCAAGATGTAAATTAAAACATATATACTTTTCTGTAATCTCTTTTCTTGTTACATGTTAATCAGATTCTACGAAATATTTCATCAAATTTTATACTTTTACAAACATCAAAAGGAATCCTGGAAGTGAAATTTGATGCCTCATGTAAACCCAGGAATCTTTGGTTCTGGTAATCGAGTTCTGTATTTTCCAAGCTGAATAACTGTGAAATAAGAAAAATAATAATATATACACTGAATCCATATTTGCTATGTTACGTCCTTATTCCAAATAGTAAGTTAATTTCTTTCTTCAAAATAATACACACAACTACCGCACTATGATGGTGTCGAAAAAGTTTCCAAAAAATGTATTAAAAGTAGAAAACAAATTATATTTAAGAAATTACAGCCTGTCACATGAAACTGAAAATCCTTGAGATGTTTCTATAACTTAAATGGGGTCCAGCTCTGGACATTTCAGTTTATTGGACTTGATTTGGAAACACACACCTGTCTACATAAGGTCACCCAGTTGACAGTGCAGGTCAGAGGTCAAACACCTTTGTTGTGTTGTTTCCATATTTAATTATTTTCTTCCAAATGTTCTACCTCCTTACTTGTTGTCTCCTTTGTTTCTTCCTCCTTTCATTATTTTGATCTCCAACCATCCATTTTCTTTCTCATACTCTTATTTGTTATTTATGTTTCTTTTCCTTCTATCCTTTTCTTTCTATCCTTCCTCTCGTGACTTGTGTACTACCTCAATTATGTCCTTTTTTTCCTTCCTGGTTGCATTTAGCCCTTTTCTTGTAAGCTTCCTTTATCCTTTTTTTGTGTCCTTCCTGTCGTCTTCTTCCAGTTGTATTATTGGTGATTTCAAACTTGATCTGGTTTCTCATAAATCTGCCCAAACGTTGCCAGCATCAGTGAGCGGTTCACAGATTCCCTTTTTGACACTTTTCTTTGGTTTCTAGTGTTAAAATCACACGTTGCATCACATCTTTTGGAAGTTGGTCAAAAAACTGTGTGAGGTGACGAGTCACACGCAGATTTTGAAAAGATATCTAAATAACAGCTCTCTTTCTTTTAAGTCAAATATCAGTTGAGTTTAATAAAGATAAAGATTTATTTGTCATTTCTCTCCATTTCTGACGCTAACGACCTGTTTTCCTTCAACGCCCATCTCCACGGTAACAGATGGTGTTGACAACGTGGGGTTAGTGTTAATATTCAGTGGCTGTGATGGTTGTTAGGCACAGCAGAGGTGGCTGAACCCCAACAGGACGGCAATCTGCTCACTTTCGCCCATTGTCAGAGTCTTACCAGAAAAATATAAAAAATTGAACCTGATACTTTTCTTAATCTCTCCTAAACCTCATTAACTTCTTGTCTATGTTCCGTCCAAGTACGTTCTCTAAGCCTGTAGTTGAAAAACCAGCAAACAGAAGTTGGATTCTGGTCCATGGGGACAACCTGCTGATTCAGAATTTCTATAAATAAACAAATCTCACTCCTTCACTCATTTTGATGGTTACAGGAATCTAAAGACTGCTGCAAAATCATAGCAACGCAATTTCTGGTCTCAGTAGGGAATTGGTCTTAAGCTAATAAGAAGTGTTGGATTCTTGTCGGCTTTTTATCACAGCTTTGATAAAAAGTGACTGCAAAGTGGAGTTTATAACACTCTTTAAGTCTCAAATGAGCCTCAGCAGGTGGACAAAATGTTCTGAATCTTTCCATTTATCCTGACATCGTCTTCCTTCGTAGGTAATCCTTCAGCTTTCTTGTCAAAGCGTTGAGCTCAAGGACGTATTTTAAACATATTTTTTGTATATTCAAAAAATAGTCTAAAGGAGACGTTGTCAGCAGGTTGTTGTCTTTTGAGCTTGAGCTCTCCAAACAAAAGAAACATTTCAGTATCTTTTCATTCTTAAAGGATTCTTTTTTTTTTCAACAACTGACTCACAGCGAATTCCATTGAACAAGCACACCCACTCCTCTGACCCTGAGCGAGCGGGATTTAACTGAGATATATATGATAAAAATGTCCCAGAATAACAAGTTACTTAGCAACAGCCAGCATGATCATAGCAGCAACTGAGAATAAGGAAGCAGACAAGGAGAACTAATGGCACAGAGAAGATGATAAACCTTTCTTTATGTTTTATTGTTACCCAGGCATTAACACAGACCAGCCCCAAACCCGATGTCTGCTCTGAACCCGTTAGCTTTGCAACACTCGACGGACTGACATTCTCTAATCAAAGTTTCCTTCTTCTGATGTTCTTATTTATTTTTAACTTTGGAAATACACAATATAGTCCAAAGTATTCAGTTATCATCTTGTTCTTTATTCAGTAGATTTAAAATTATGTTGGCCCTATTTTTAGCATCTGTAACATTTTAATTCCCTTCCAAGTTGTTTCATTCCACCAATTGAAGTTGTGTGCGTGCTTAAAGGACTTTTTGACCATTAGTGAGGTCAGACACCATGTTGGACAACAAGGTCAATTTTGCAGTCTGCACTCTAATTAATGCATAAACTGTCTTTATGCTCTGGTATACATGCAATCAGATCTGTTCACCATTGTGCTAGTTATAAGTAAAGTATGTGCCTTGGTGCAGTTTGTCTTTCTGCTTATTCTGCTGAGAACAGTAAACAACCACAATATAACGCTGTCCACTCAAAGTCCACTATTGCGACCACGACACACAACTTTTATTATCAACAAAATGAACTGACAGTTTACTTTGTTGATCCTGAAGGAATCAATTGCTTCATTGCAAGATTTTATAGACTTTTATAGAAGTGACTGGATAAGCCAAATTTAATGTATGTTAACACTTTCAGCTGTGTAGACATGTTCACGTAATAGTTTACATCCGGAAATTTCACATATGGTGGAGTGCAAAAAGACGATTCTTTTACTTGCCGCAGCAGAACAATTGGATTTAGTGCAATGTGCCTCGTCTAAGGGAGAATTACACAGGAAACTCATTGAAGAATTACTCAAAACTTATTTTTTCTCACTCTGTGTCAGCAACGCCACACACAGACTTTGTTGCTATGGCAACTGACTAACCAGAGCTCCACTAGTGTATCAGAATTCAACCCCAAAAAACACACAAACATTTCCCACACATAGAACAGGACATTCAATCTGTTACAGTATTATGTTTTCAGGCTTGGTGTTTTATTTTGCGGTTATTTATAAGTAATCGTCTGAACGCAGCAGCGGTTGATTAGCTTATTTAGAAACCTGCTCTGCTAATGATCTGTCAGAGTTGTTTGTGAGTCGAATTAGTTTTTTCCAACTGAACCAAAACGCACCAAATTCCACAGCATAGTCACATGTTAAGATTGTCAAAGTCAAGCTAGCATAGCTGACCTACTTCTCTCTCCCTCAGTATAATTTTTTTTAATGAAACTTTTCCCTGACTTGTGAAATGTGATACCCTTCTTTTACATTGGTTGTCATAGTGTCAACAATTAGTAGCAAAGCCCTGTCTTTGCTTTCCTTTTATATATCATATTTACGATTTAGTGTGTCATGTTGACAACTGGACAGCTAAACCCAGTGGCAGTCATCATCGACAAGATGTTTTTTGCATGAGACGTCATGTAGCAAAGCATCTATAGTGGACATTTTTGTAGTCAATATTTAAAATTACAGTGAACCAAAGGAAATGCGTATGAACCACTGAAACAAGCAGCTACAGTAGGGAAGTTCATATCAAAATGTTCCCATCATTATACAGCATGTAAGCCTTGCATACACTATCAGGACCCACTTGTATCACAAGAACTACTCAGTAAAGTGACGGGGTTTTTTTAAAAGGTTTCGTATACATTCCCTCCCTTATCAAGGCTCCCTTCTGTCAGATTACACTAGTCTGGATGAGGAACCGTAGCAGCACACAAGATTAGACTTTGCCTCACTGTCAGTCCTCACTTCTTAGGGATATGCTTACACTGAAGAACCACTTTGCATAATCTGCAAGCTGCAGTAAAGCACGTTAGTCTAAAAGAGTTTTCTGTCAAGGTTTCTCTGCCTCAATGACAAAACATAAGGTCATTTTACTGTTTAAAAATGACATTGAATTCAGCTTTTGTTGCTAAAATGTGTTTGTCAGGGTACGTTTCACACCAACATATATCTTAAACCAGTTATCCTCAGTATATCATTGTTTTCAGCCTTACAGCTCTTTTCGCAGAGCCATAATTTTCATACCTCAGATTTAAAGGAGGCGCTTTATGTGCTACTAAGCTTTTTGTTCAAACTATAGCTTTGAATAATTTAGGATTCACCAGTTTTAAAACGTACGCGCTTGAGAAAGATCTGTATTTTAGACACGAAATGTTGCAAGTATTTGGTCTTGTTTGTCATGGGGTTAATAAAATCTGGAATCTAGGAAGAAACGTGAGATTTGAGGTAATGCAAAAGTCGAAGATTAGCCTCCAACCAATCCTCTTCTGTTTTTCACAAACAAGAGTACAATTACAATTTGTACAAGTACAATTTATTTTTTACTATTGCCAAATCTTTTCTCCAGACCTCAGTTCTTCTTGCTTTCAATTTTCAGAGAATTTTTCCATACTTCTGACACCATTTTATTAATTTATTGAAATTGATTTTCTTAAAGAGGCAGTATTATGTATTTTCCAGATACACAGTGGCATTTTATAGCACAATCAAGTAACTGTTAATTTCAGTTTTTATATATATATAAAAAATACTTCAAAATTTAATGCCTTGAAATTGGGCCTATGTCTCTTTAATAAATCCTGCTATTTCCGAAACTCTGCCTTCAGGAAGTCCTCACATCGCTCCTCTGTTAACCCTTAAAAAAATGTTTTCCACCAATCTGAAGGGGCTCCAAGGAGGAGCTGTGCCTGGAAGGCGGAGCTATGCCCACTCAGACGTTTTCCCACGGAAGTTGATTTTGCACAATACTGCCCCTTTAATTGCATGATAAAACCAAGAAACTTAAAATGCCGCAAAAATAAGCAGTTGAGAAGATAAAATTAGACGTATTCTTAGGGATATTCTTAGGAATATCCCTAAGAATTCTGACCTTTTAAAACCCTTTAATAACATAGTATTAAATAGCTGGAAGGGAAATATTAAATCAAAAGCCAAGGCAAAAAAAGTTCTTCCAGCTCAGCAACCCAAATATGAAAATTCTGACTTTTAGTTGAAGTTAAGAGGCGCAACACGAGCAGACGCAACGTACCTTGCTATCTCTTAGGGGCTGAGAGTCTATCTGATGCGCCACTGATGCAGTTTGGTTCATCTTGGCTCCTCTGTCTGACAGCAGGACCAAAAAACAATAAAATCCTGGACAGAACCAAAGTTTCCACTGACTTCCTTTATCCGGCGGAGCAGCCCCTGGAAGTGTCACCAGACGGAACACATTTCCATCAACAATCCGTTTTCTTCCCTTCTCTCTCTCTCTCTCTCCGTCTCTAAATGGTTTCCATTGCGTTTACATCCTGTCTTCTCCGCTCTTTCTTTTTCTCCTCTCTGTGCGCCTACTACCCCTTCTATAGCAACGATGCGCTGCTTCACATTCAGCTGACGGGCAGCTCATAAACTAGGATGTTTGCCAGCGCCTCCCACATTCGAAGACATTTTCTTGATCAGAATGCAAATTTGCTCCAGGCGAAGACTTTGCAGGCGTTTGGTTTGAGCTCTTACATCCAACGCTCCTCGTGTAGATATTTACTTTGACAGACTGTCAACTGATAAAAAAAAATATTGTGTTGAATTCAGCCCTTCAGTCTGTCAGAGACTCCCTATTCAAAAGTGAGCTAGGTTGGGATTTTCAATTATTATTGTTGTTTTTTGTTGTTGTTTTTTAAACTGGCAGATGTGGAAAATATTTCTGTGGAAATAAAAAAAAGATTTTCATTTATGGTGTGAATGTACTTATGAGATTTTATGATGCAAAGCACTCAAAACACTTTTACACTCATTCTCTCATCTAGAACGTTGCTATAAAAACCATGTATTTTGTTAATAAAGATAATATATGTTAATCTGCTATATTTCCTATTTCTCATTAAAGTTTAAACCTTTAGTAAGCAACATTTTTAAATAATCCAACTGCTATATCAGTAATATTTTTAATATCTTGACTACTTAAGAGCATTTATGTCCCACATCATGCGAGCCGGTTATTGTTATTGTGCTTGTCAGTGTATGGATCATATTTTATTGATGGCATTCAGAAACGACAGCATGTAAGATGATCCAGTTCTGTTGCTGTGTTTGCTTGAGAAAATGCCATTGAAGATTCACCATCATTAAGCCTGCTGAAGCGTCCAGAAGATATTCGATGTGATGCAAGTTTTGACATGATGCATAATTTTTAATTTGCTGGAGACGAAGTTAAAAAAAAAAAAAGAAAAAAATCTTCAGAGAGAAATTGATTTAAAAAACTAAAGAACATAATTATTCCGCGTTTAGGCCTAAAATGTTCCTCAAAAAGCCATTTATTTGAAGTTCCTCCTTTGATTTTTCTCAATGAAAAAGCTAATTTCATACTGCGCTGCTTCTTATGAAATAATGAAACGCCATAATCGCTGTGGCACATGTTTAATTAAAGCAGCCGTGCAGAAGCAAAACCAATCAGGACAAACACGCGAAAGCCAAGCAGTCAGTTATTATGTGAACAATGTTTCTGAGCCTGCTGTGTGCATACAAAATGGCAGAGTTTGGGATTTTAAATTATTCTTAACATTCTGCCTCTTCATTTTTGCTGTTTGTTGTCGTTTGAAGTCGTGTTAAAAATGTTAGATGCTCACCTTGTATGTCGACCCACATCCTGCTCCTTTCAACCGATCTGACAATGTCCTCATATAATGACCCATTTCTGTCCAACATTTTGCTTGTTTTTATCACTTTTATGTCATTTTTTTTATCTTCAGTTGTCATTGTGTGACTTTACCTATTAAATATTGGTCACTAAACCTGAGCTGAGCTTAGAGTTTTGCCTCCTACAGGAGATGAGGAGATACCGTCTGTCTCCTGTTCAAGGTTTCCTCCCACAACAAATCCACACTGTCTCTTCTCTGTTATGACATTAAATCACTGTACACAGTTTCAGGTGGAAACTCTATTATTGGAGAGCTTAACTAATGTAATATCAAAGGGACACTGTTTTTTCCCATTGTGATATACAGCTGAATTTCTTTGATTCCCCTAAAGGTAAGAGTTAGCTTCCTCTGCTATCTGTAAAAACAATTCATCCCAACATTTGCCGGGCAGATGTACAGCTTTACCTCTGGAGGTTTATGAGAATAGAGGGCCGTAAAAGAGTTGAGTGGACTAATAAAAGGGAACATTAAGATATCTAGTGCTCAAACTCCTCTTTCCTGAGTTTAATAGTACCAGTGGGTCCTCTTCCTGGTTTCAGATATACTGGTTAAATGGTGGAATATACAGCAGTGTATTATAAAAACTCCTCAGGTTAGATAGCTGAATCTGTGTGTTGTTAGAAATATACATGATATATATACATCAATTCTATTTGCTCTTTAGTTCAGAAACAAAAGTTCATTTTAAATGTTTATGCCTTATTTGTTGCTACAATTCAAATACCACTTTAAGGATAAAATGTAGGGTTTTTTTTATCAAAACATAGAGGGAGAACAGTTTCCTCAGTATAATGTTGATTTTATAGCTAAATTATTCACATTGATAGTCAGAAAATTTGTTAAACATGTATTACTTTAAATTTTTTGTTGTCGTTTTTCTTCCTCTCTTTAGCTTGCTCGTTGCTTTGTTCGTTCGGTGTGTGTTTGGCACCATCTTCTGACCTAAATTATTATTGTTTCCGCCGGCACTTAAAAGCTAGCCTACACGCTAATCTCGACAGCGACCCCAAGGTATGCATACAAGTTTAAGAATGAAAACTCATTTTTAAGTTGTTTTTTTTTTTAATCTTTTGCCTGTGTCAGTAAAATATAAATTCATTGTAGGTTCCTTTTACACCATTTTCAATAAGCTTCACAGCCCCAATTATGCCAAGGCCATCTAGAATACAGCAGAGTGCTAAAAGTATTAGTAATAGCAAATAATAGAAATGTTGATAAGAAAAGGAAGCACTAAGAAAAAGAATTAAGCAAATATCTCATCCTCTTTATTTAAAGCTTCTCAACAATTGCCTGCAGAAACTCTCTTGTTGCCAACCTGCTAGCTGAACTTGATATATATATATCAGTGACGTGCGATGAGGTTCATTGCTGGTGAGGTGAGCCTCACCAGCAATGGTGTCTGAGTCGTAAGTTGAGACTTACGACTCAGACACCATTCATGTTATTGGACCTAAGGAAATTTCACGCATGCAAACAACGCTGGGGGGCAAAAGTACTAATCTTTTACATGTCATCCATAGCCGCGTTAACTCAGTGAAACCTAAAAATGTAGGTATTAATTTCGTGCTACGATCCACAGCAAAATTATCTTTATTCGCCACGCTAGGCAGACTCGTTGCCATAGCAACCGACAGCAATGCCACTTCATGTTTTAGGATTAAACATCAAAACATTCAAGAATTTTGCACACAGAGCAGAACATTCAGTCTATTGAACGTTTTAGGCTTAATATTTTATTAATACATAATTGCTGTGGTAGATTAGCTACCGCTTCTACTTTACTGAATTATTTAAACATTAACTGTAGTCCACAAAACGCACATTTAATTAAAAAACTAACCAAAAACATCTTATTGCTCTCTTACCTTTGCGTATCAATTAAATCCATGCACCCTGCACAAAAATATCCGGTCATCTAAAGCCAAGTCTATCCTCTGCATGTCTTTTCTACTAAGTAAAACGTTCAGCTCCGTGTTGGTCTTTCTTTAGTTATCATCTCCTGCTTCAATTGAAAATCCACTTTAGAAAACTGTTTAAGTGTAGAAATGTAGTCTTTCATATTGACATCCGAAGAGAGAAGAAAACAAATTTACTTATTTACTGTGTGGCTAGCTCCATGGCTAGCTCGCTGCGTCTTACTCTGCAGTTGTGCAGTCACAATATCTGGGATCATGAGCGCCCCCTATAAAAAACAGCGGTGAGGCAAGAGAACTGCCTGCCTCCCCTCGAGTCTGTTCTCTGCCGTCGTTATGCCCAGAAACGCATGCCTGCCCAAAATTGCATCCATACATACAGGACGAACATGCTGTCATATAATAGCTGCCAGTGCAGTTAGCTTAGAGTTACTAATCTCAGGAGAGGCTGAGCTGCTGCTGCCGCTCCGTCTTCGCTTCTCAGCGTTTGAATGGGAAAATGCGAAAATCCAGCGATTTTGAAGAAAAACTCATCAGAATTGGTTAAGNGCTGCTGCCTCTCCGGCTTCGCTTCTCAGCGTTTGAATGGGAAAATGCGAAAATCCAGCGATTTTGAAGAAAAACTAATCAGAATTGGTTAAGCTAAGTAAGTCCCAAAACATGAAGTGGCATTGTTGTCAGTTGCTATGGTAACGAGTCTGCGTAGCGTGGCGAATACGGATCACTTTGCTGTGGATCATAGCACGAAATTAATACCTACATTTCACTGAGTTTCACTGAGTTAACGCGGCTATGGATGACATGTAAAAGATTAGTCTTTCTGCCCCCCAGCATTGTATGTATGCGTGAAATTTCCGTAGGTCCAATAACATGGATAGTGTCATAAGTCAAGTCATAAGTCAGTGCCTCACCAGCAATGAGCCTCACCGCACGTCACTGATATATATACTCAGTTATATATACAGATTCAGTTATTTATATATTTCAATACTGAAGATTTATTAAATAAAATTTCTGATTTCCTCTTGTGAAATAATTGCATATGTAAAATACTTTGTGTACTAACCAATATTTAGAAAGCTTTTATTTCTAGTAAAAAGGGAAAATATTTTCCTGTTGTAGCACATCTTTATATGTCTTGCCTTCCTATTAACACAGACAATTGCTAAGGTTAATCTTTAGCTCTATTTAAAACAAAAGGAGTTACATTATTATTATTCCTTAGCTTTGTCATGTCTCTTTTCTCTTTTTTATCCTAAGTAATAGTAGACATCAGTAACGTTTCCTTTGAAAGTTTTAGCTTTCACTAATAATCATACAAACTTATAGAAATCTTCAGCCTTTTTAAAGTACAGTTGTGACTCACTAGAAAAAGCTAAACATGTTTCTTAATGAAATTTATTTTAATTACCTTTTTTTCATACTTCCTGATTCTGCCTATATTATTTTGACTGAAATTTGTTCTGATACCATTTTAATATATGCAGAGAACTGAAGCTTGGCAAAACATTCAGCAAATGGCCCTTTTTTTACTTTGACAAAGACTGCTTTACGTTTTCATTTCGTGAAATTAATTTTGACTTCAGCATCTCGCTAATTTTAGCCAACACTCTCATCTCTAAACACACCATGCAGCCATCTGTTGAATTGGCTGGGAGGACACATTTTACTAAGATAAGGGACTGTTGTGTGTGGGAGCTCAGTTAGTCAACCTTTAATCCTGTGTGAATGCAGAAAACAGCAGACTTGAAAAAAAAAATTTAATAGTGGCTTTACCTAAAAATTCCATTTATTTTATCACTGTTGACTCAGGACAATCGAAATGTAAAAATAAATACATGCAAATTAAGTCATCAAATATAACAATGTTTTAAAAAATAACAAGATTGTTGGGTCCTGGTGAACATTATACAGTACACTGTCTTTTGGAAGGTGACTTTAATTAAAGTTTTAGCCTGCTCCTCCATATTTCTAGGTTCAAATTTCACATCCATCTGAAATAACTTACTTGTGTACAAAATACAAGGTCAGTTTGTCATGTTCTCCATGAGCGATGGGTTCTTAGTGATGACGGTCTAAGTAATGAGTTTCCAGCCTCATTTGTTTCAAGATCCCTGTTTTCAGGGGCCCAGCCTCGAGGAGGTAGATGCCGTTCCTCCCTTTGACCTTCAGAGACAATCTCGTCTTCATCATCATCAACCTGATTTGGACTACGTCTCCTCGCTGCGGGAACAGGAGCTCTACGTCCTCTTACACTTGAGCCTGTAAAGACCTCATTCAGATGGTCTTCTGTAGAAGACGGTTCCAGAGGGTGTGTGGAGGCCACTGATGCCTCCACGGGACTTCTTCTTTCTTCAATTGTGTTCAGTTTACTCATCGGAATTAGCGAGCGGGATGAGGAACATGGAGACACACCAGATGACCCCAAGCGATCCACCTCAGGAATAGCTAATGGCAAACAAATAATCAGCCAGTGGGAGAATTTGCATGCTTATGTACCATAGCCAATTAAAGGATTTCAAAAGGAGATCCTGCTAACCATGACTTCGTCTTCTGAGAGGTAAAGCAGAATCCAGATTACCACCAGGTTGGAGGGAGTAGTACCTCAGAGACTTGGAGATGTTCTGTGCTGGCTACAGGAGGCACAAGACAGAAGTTTTTTCTACTTTCCTCTTTAGAGAAAAACAAAAGTTAAAAAGGAGGAAGGAAAAAGACCTAAACCTGTTCACGGAAACTCTCAGCACAGAGGTTGCGTTGGATGCTCGCATGGCGGCGAATCAGAATCTCTCTGGTTTGGCTGTCATCTGGTAGACCTTATTTGCTGGTGTAAGTCGTGGTCTGGAAAACAGAATTGGTTACATTTTCAATATAAACACAGGGATTAAGATTTAGACATTAAGAAAAAATAATGCACAAGTTTAAAATTTTTTATGGCTTTTGAGTTATTAATGGATCATCAAACAAGAGATGATCCATCCATAAAATCTCTAATTGAATACTGTCGTTCCCTCCTGAGATTTAAACTAGTTTTGTTCCAATTTTTATGCAATACCCTAGACCTTGTTCCAATGTTCAACAGATACTCTGGTAATTTGTTCTCAGTTTAAATAAATACCCCATCCTTGTCCCTATTTTTACTTGTCTCTTTCATCAGATACCCCACTCCTTGTCCCCAGTAAAAAGGTACTTTTACCAGATGTCACAGCCCTTGTCCTTTGTCACAAATTTCTTGGTACAAAAGATACACTAGTTCTTTTTGCCAAATACTTTAGTCCTTGTCTCATTTTCACAAGAGAAATGGGACAACAGGGACAGTCCCTGTGCCTGTTTTCAACAAATACCCTGATGCTTTGTTCATATTTTAACCAAACACCCCAGTCCTTGTTGACATTTTCACCAGTTATCCTGGTTTTTATCCCCATTTTCTCTGGATAACCCAGTGCTTGTTCAAATCTTGTCCTACACTGTAAAAAAAGTCAGTAAATTTACGGTAAAAAACGGTAAAAGACCAACAGTTTTTGACCGTCATATTCAAAAACATTTAATTACCGTAGAAATTACATGGAACTACCGTAAGTCGAAACT
>CAEGAF010036074.1:0-17295 GCA_903067075.1 Micropoecilia bifurca | reverse complement strand
AATTTGGAGAGACCAATTAACCTAACAGTCATGTTTTTGGACTGTGGGAGGAAACCGGAGTACCCGGAGAAAACCCACGCATGCACAGGGAGAACATGCAAACTCCATGCAGAAAGGCCGGGGCTGGGAAATGAACCCAGAACCTTCTTGCTGCAAGGCAACAGCTCTACCAGCTGCGCCACTGTGCAACCCATATATATATAAATATATATATATAATCCAACACTGCGCTAGTTCTCATCATCAGCTATGAGAGGCGACAGTGGAGACTTGATGAGGCATTGGAGGGACAGGCCTTTTACAGAAGAGTAATTTATTCTACATTTTCCAATGCTAAGCTCAACTTTTAATGAAGTTTTGTCTGATGCCAGAGTGTGCTTTGTCCAAGGATGCCAATGTCAACAAATGGGCATGTTTCGATTGGCATACCTTTAGCTTGCCTTCCAACATAATTCTGCTCAGTTCCCATCTTCCTTCAAAGTTCTCTGTCTGGGATTTCTCCCATTGAGCTGGACTCCTCAGGTAGAATATTTGCTGATCAGATCAGAAAACAGAAGAACCTTTAAACGGTGATGTAATTTTCTTTTAGTTTTGCGATATTTACTGTAAAAAGACGCATCAAGTCTGAAAATAGCAGTGTAAAAATCCCGTCTTAAACACTGCCTTTTAGGCTACAGAACAACATCATCACATTAGCCAAATCACTTCCTTTTTGTTCCTCTCTCATTCTGGAAGGGGTTACTCTCCATGTTTCCTGTGTAATTCCCAGAGCGCCAGCAACATTCTGATTGCTTTCTTGATGTTAAACATTCCCAGGCTCCTATAACCTTTCAGCTCGCCTCCTCCATCCAAGACCCGTCCCAGGTGAATGAGTGGGCGAATCGCGTTTTTAAGGATAAAATCTTCATTTTTTTTCCCCCTTCTTTACTCACTGGGGGAGTGTTGGGAGAAAAGTGTACCGGAGGAGCACGGAGCCGTGCGATGGGAAAGTATTCCTGTGTTGCATTCCATTTAGTTGTTGTAAGACTGTGTGAAAGCATATTTTCCCAACCATGGTTCACTTAGGGTTGTGTTTTCTTGTGATTCCAGCTGAAGGTTGGGTTGTGAAAAAGCATAGTTTCTCCATCTTCCTGGCAAATGCGTCTCCTACCCAGTCACGTACATCCCCATCTCTCTGACATCTGATCGACGGCTGAGTTATGTTCTCCAGGCTGAGTCAGCGCAGGTCCACGGTGCTCGTAAAGCAGGCGGGGACCCAGGTTGCGCTGCCATATCTGTGTGGAAGGCTGGATTGTGGATGTGACCCCGGAGCAGAGCCGAGACCCACGCGGACTATATTTAGCCCGGCGATGATCATGCTAATTGCCCTCCCAGGCCTAATCATTTCCAGGCTCTGCAGCTCACAAACGACTGGAGGGGAGGCCAAACGCCCACTAACCTCGTGTTACGGGGCCGTCGGCATCAATGGGGCTGTCAGAGCGCGCCGCAGACAAGACAAATTAGCACATTACGCTTCCTCCTCATATACTCCCAGATATCCTCTAAGCGGATTGGTCTGAAGCGTCCAGCATTTCTGTCTGCCTCGTTGTATTTATGGAATATTTTGTACTGCTAATGTAAAATGTCTTGGCAACGTCTTCTGTGAGTGACATTGCAAGGCAGAAGCCTCTCTTATGACTAATAAATCCCTCCCACAGCCAGCTTAGCTCCTCTGCATACGGAAAGCACCAGCACCTCCACCCTCATGAGTCCATCCAACCACCCTGCATCCATTCCTGTTCGATTCAACTTGCACCACTTCCTCTGTGGTTCCTGTCCTAAGATGTGAGAGGGTTGAGGGGTGAACAGGTTGGTTTGTGCCCACTTCACAAGCTTCCTTCCTCAGTTGGTTCCCCAAAGGCTCTCTGGGAGAGATGCTCATGATCCACCAGCAGTGATGATGTCGCACTCTGATAGGTTAACACTGACGGATGGGACATTTATAGCCTGGATTCCACTAGTTGCTTTGAACTTGGAAATAATAGGAAAATTAAATCACCTAGATGAAGAAATATGCTTCAAAATCTGAGTAGAGCTAACTTCATTCTCCAAACTCTTGGTGATGTTTTCGGCAGCATTTCAGCTCAAATTCGAGTTCATGACCACATTCTCCATTAGCTCCATCATATTTGGAGGCAAACTGTCTCCTGCCAAAGACGCTCATTGTGGTTGTAAATTCAAGCTAGCTGGGATTATCCGTTTCTCCTTCACAGTTTAACTCTTGAAGCCACTTAAGCTGTAAAACCAAATCCAAAACATCGGGTTTGACATAAGTTATGTGTTAGACATTAGGACGAACGTTCAGGTTATTCTCTGAACTTGAGAGAAATATCAACAAGTGATTCAACCTGCCATGTGTGGGTTAGCAGATTGTAAAGTAGCTGAGTCAAGGGAGTCCAGTAAAAATCTCCCATTTGTATCTTCGTTGCAAGGTGAACTCTGAGCCAGAGAGGAAAGAGGAGAAAGAAAAAGTGAACCGTGTTTGTCAGCTTTTTAAGCCCTGAAATTGATTCTTTCTCTCTGCTCTTCATTCCACTGACAGCCTAATCCCTTTCTCCTGTTTCTTTCTGTTATAGAGGTTGCTTTTTTTTCTTTTTGCCTGCGCAACACTTTGTTCTGCTTCTCAAAATTAGCCCTCATGATGAGTCTGCTCTCTCAGCAATCAATTCGCTACGCTGCATCCCTCCAGAAAGGTTACCTGTGGCAACGTAACTCGGGTTTTGCTTCTCCTGCCAGTTCTTATTCTTCTAATTAAATAAATGGATCTGTCTGGAGAGGTGGCTATAAAAACTGTCGAAAATTCTGATGCTGGGTTGTTGCTCAATTTCAAGGCATTTGTCAAAGGGAGGGAAAGGGGCGCGCATGGATGAGGGGTTAGCGTCAAGCCTCAGGGCTAGTTTAATAATATTAGTAGAGATTTGCTTATTTATGAGGATCTAAGTGATTCATGCTCAGCTCAGGCGATCCATCACAGAGGAGCTGGATAGGTGTAGCGTACTTCAGTGACGCGGCTCGGAAATGCAGTGTTGATCATCAAGTTCGCTTGTGATCAGTCACTCAGATCACGAAGCAGATCTGGACAAATCTGGTGATTCGGCTATTTTTATTATTTTCCAGTGTGCGAGTTTCAGTGAACGTCGGCTGTTTTTCATTGCAGCAGGTTGGCCTGATTTCGCCTCCCACCTGCCTCATGCTGTAGCGCTTGCTAACAAGCTCAACATGCCTGGAATGAACAAGATCAACTGTGTGCGACCACATCTGAAGGTAGAAGTGTTAATAGCTGCTGAAAGCAGAAGGTGGTGCAGTGAACTTCGGAAGTCTTCCGACTACCTCACAAGTTGCAGTACACTAGTTTTGATGCTTTCTTTTATTGTGAAATCCTCAGATCACATTTAGATGACTGAACTCTCCTTCAAGCTTTAGGATGTTGTTGATGACTTTTAACAACAAACAATCCATGATTTCCCAGCTGTTGATGCTTTAATATGTAGAGGTAAGACCTCCATGTTTACTCCTTTGTGTGTAACTCAAAGCGTCGCTACGATTACCTTCCAGAGAAGAACGCCTGAATATTAATGTCGCTGAGTAATCTTAAATCGAGCCATGTCAGCCTTTGTTGAAGTACAGCCATTTTTAATACACCTGAGAGGTTTCCTTCTGTTTCTGAGTTATCCAGCTCATGCTGGAAGTTCTTGTTGGGGAATCAAATACATGCATGCAGAAATTACTGATACATTGCAATAAAATATTGATTCTCATTTCATTTATCCCATGTTTTCACTAAGGTTAGAGCAGCACAATATGTTAATCTGAGTCTTCAATACAGTATCATATACAAAGGACTGTTGGATGCAATATTGTGGTGAATATAACGTTTCATCTGCAATACATTCAATTATTGCTTGCCAATCATATACAGTGAACCTCCAGTATTTGCAGGGATTATGTACCACAGCTGCTAAATCGCTCAAATCATCTAATACTTGAGACCCTCTCTAAAAACGCATATAACTGCCAACTTTAATAGCTAAAATGCCAAATATACATTAATATTCATTAGCACACCTACTGGACAAAGTCATAGCACTGTGGTAGAAGCTATTGGTTGGTTGCATCATTTATGCAACCAATAAATGATTATGCAATCATTTATTGGTTGCATAACATCAATAAATGATACTAAACATTTAATAGGTATGATTAAATGTAAGCATCAATCGCTGTTTAACTGTAAAATTGCACTGCTTAAGAAATTGTTGTGGCAGTAAGTGCCACAAAAATCGTGAAGAAAATTTAAAGCCCATATAATCCATCCCTACAACAGCCCACACCAGACTGGAAACACTCTAAACAGCCAGAGTTTTGGGTAGGAATGCAAACAGTTAGTTGATAACTTGCATTCATAGTTTTAGGTATACTCAGACAGAGCCAACTAACCAAATAATTAGAAAAATTCATAAAGTTCCTATCCAATCTTATAGTTTCTCCTAATGCTATCCCATTGGTTGCCTTGTCTGTTCAAAGAAGTCTCACCAGATGGATGCTTAAACTCGCCAAACACTCACCATCCTTCATCATGGAAGTTTGTAACACTGTGGTGGACACTGTGGACCATACCCTTGTGGTCCTTGATGCTTAACAGCATTTAAAGCTTCTCACAACATTGTTTTGGTGTTCACTGGTAAATGAAAGGAGCCATCACCAGTTAACTCCTGTGAGTTAACTGGTGACTACACCCCTAGATATCCAGTGAACGACAATCTTATGGCATCAACTTTTCAGCCCAACTCGGCATGCTTGGAACCCCGGTGAAGTAGGTGCTAAATGCAGGCTGGTACTATGTGTTCACCTTTACAATGGAGAAGTTGAGTCAGGCTGAGAAGGTACTGGTGGAAAAAGGTAATAATACCGTAACAAATTTTGGTGATAGTTTTTTTTCCAGTATTTCATATCAGAAGTGGATATTTATTCAGTGATTAATAAACTATTACAGCTATTTCTTTGTGAAAACATTAGCTTAAGGTGTTTCATCTTCATTTTATAGTCGGAATTCAACTTAATCTTCTGAATCCTCTTTTTAATGTGCGGATATAGTTTCCCCTGTCTGCAGGAAGTAATCTCCAACATGTATCTCTGCTTCTGGATAATAATAGAGATAAATGAAATGCATGTATTTTTATCACACCACCTTGTTTTTTTTTGTTCTGGCAACCAGGCAGGTTTACTGTGCGTTGCCAAGATGAGGGGTCTCTGGTTGCCCTGATAGCATTTGTTCCCTTGAGGCCCCCCAGCTTGATGTGGATAAGAACACCAGCCTCATCCAGAGTCAGATCTCTGGCCAGTTTGAAATGGTCCTGTGTTTCAGCAGCCAGGACCTGGTTCGGATATAAAGATCCACTTGCATTTGATTGGATGAGGAGCTCATCGGATGCGTAATATAGCTTTGATAGCGGAGCGCCCCATTCCTTCTTGCGCAAGTCCGACTCTCTGCTGGCACACATTGGCCGCCTGGATGTACCCTCAGAGAACGAGCCCACCTTTCTGTTCCCCCCACCCCCACCGTTCCTTTCCTTTCTCCTTCCCTCAGATTTATCTTTCTTCTTCTCCGTCTCCCCTCCCCAACACCTCATCAGATCTGTGGGGTTAGATCTTTATCGTTTTTCTGCGAGTCCTGCGAGGGGAACCTTGAGGGTCTCAGTGGGATCAATTTAAAAGGGAAGTGCTCGTCTCTTCCTCCTCTCCTTGGCCCTCTCGGCTGATTGGGTCCGCTCGCCAGGAACTCACAGGCTTTTGATCTCAACCACCCCGTCACCGCCTCCACCCCTGCTCAAAGTTTTTGTTGGAGCTTGGCTCTTGAAAAAAAAAAAAGAAAGAAAATCTGTTCCACTTTCTGAGAAATCTGGGCCCCATTCCCTTTTTTCCCTTCACCTGTGTTGAGTGGAGGCGGCGTTTTGTAAACCCACTGGGTGGTACTAACAACCCATGGCGTGATTGACTTTGCTTTGAAGATGCAAGAGCGATCTATCTCTCCAGGTAAAGGTAGACTGAGGAGGACCTATGCTCCTCAGGCGGCTCTCTTGAACAACTAGTGGGAAGTTGCTGGAAGCAGCAATGTATTATTCACTCTGTGTGGGGAACGGCCGTCTCTGTTACAAAGAGAAGAAAAAGTACAAGGTGGGGCCTGCGAGCGTTCCCATGCTGGGCTGCATTGAAGTCATTCCTCTTCTTGTACAACTTGAACAGTGACCCTGTAGCCAAGGGGGTACCTTCAACTACAAAATCATCCAAGTTGTGCCTGTCCAACTTTCTTAGACAAATCTAGAAAGAATTTCTTTCATAAGAGCACAGGTTTCATCTTAGTTTAATCTTGCAATCATTTCTTTTGGTTTTCTTAAAATAGCTTTCCAAAGCAATAAACCAGCTACAGCTCAACAAAACGAATGAAATTACAAGTTCAACTTTACAGTCGTGTTTTCAGTTCTGGAAAAAACCTCTTGAATTGTACTCTTAGCTGTATTTTTGAAAGGTGTGCTACTTTGTACTCCTGACACGTTACGAATTTAAAGCAAACAATTTCTCATTAATTTCACTTTATTGAAGTCATTTTCTTCAGATTAAAATGTTTAGATTTTACATGGTAGCTTCATGTTTAGATTCTGTTTCATTTATGTCTGAAAATGTTTACTCAGTAAAACTTATAATCCTGAAAATTAATGATGGAAAGAAAAAAAGATTCAAATTAAGTTTTGGGCCTTGACTTTAGACAGCTCACTTTAACTTTAGTTTACTTGTGTTTGTAAAGGAAGACATTTTGTAGGTCTAGACCAGAAAGTAATCATGTTGTCCAAGCTTAAGTGAAGAATTCTTCTGACATTTTAAGGTTAGAGCAGCTTGTAGTCACAGTGAAGCAGTAGTTGGCATGAAGCGTCATTTTCTTTGTTCATATGATGTAAACGCATGTAATAAAAATATTTGCTAATTTGTAGTTTTTCTGGACCGTGGATGTTTTTCTAACATAATGGTGGAGAAGCCCCGTTGCTCTGTTAGAATCTATACACTTTAGTGTAGGTGTTTAGCTTTATGGTTGTTGACTGGGTAAAAACCTTGGACAGTCTGAGATACACAGGTTGTTTTCTCACTGCATTTTAGGGGTAAATGCTGATGGAACTGAACAAAAATCAAACTTTAGTCAAAGTTAAATAATTTCTTTCTACTTAAATGTGCTATTTAGTAAAATTATCACATTGTTCTGTTGTGCTGTCAAAGAAAGCTATCTTGGCTGACCTGTTGAGTTCAGAGATGACTCCCCACAAGGACCTTCCTATTTTATAAATGATATAACTGTTCTATTAATAGCTTAGAAAGAGTTGTGCAATACTTCCAATCTTGTTAAGTTTTCATTTCAACAAGTGAAATTTCCTCTATATCATACCTCCTTGTGACTAAGGTGGCTGGCAGAGGTCAGGTTAGGGCAGCAAAAGGTCTCCATCTGGGTCTACCACCCTCCTGCTCTTTGTCCTCCCCCCTCCTCTGTCTCCTGCAAGGTCACCAGAGGTCACATCAAAGTTTTTCTTGTCCTTCCTCACTGACCTCTCATCTCTTAGGGGGGCGGGGAAACACCCATCAAGAGTCTGAATTAAAATTCCAGGTAAACTTAGAGAAACTGGGCTTCAGGTTTTTCCTGCCTTGGTCCGACCGTATTTAGAAAGAACCTAAAAGTTCAGAGTGCTCAACTTTCAGTTTCTTGTGTAGGAAAAGCAGCACCCTGAATTTCCAGGGCCTTTGGGTCCCTCAATGATGACATCATTTGTGTGCTTGTGCACTAATTGAGGTTTAATGCTAGAGTAGAGTGAGCAGGGCTGTAATTTTCCTGCACTGGCCTGGAATAGAGGCGAGTGCTTTTCATGTGGTCTAGGCTAATTTGGGCTGCAGTGCCGCAACTGTGGAACACCTCATACTCTAGTGCCTCACAGGCTGCCAAGAAATAAAAGAAATATGGAAAATCAGCCTGTTTATAAGGTAATGTCAAAGACTTGGCACTACCTGCACTTCTACCGATGGCAGAACTGACTTAAAACGATGAAGTTGAAGTCCGTAAACCCCAAATGGGACTTAAGATGGATTGACATTTGTTCAAAAAAACTAAAATGTACAGAAAGAAGAGTTAAAAACTGTATTAATTATAGAGTTTAGCTATGCTAGTGAAGCTTTTAAATACAGTTCAAACATCAGCTAATGAACTGCATTCATCAATTAATTTTTCTCAGTTTGTACAGGGAAACATTTATGTAATGACGTTTTGAATGTCTTTGAAACCTACATTGATATTTGTTCTTTCACCAAGACAAACACTGAAATCCATAACCAGACCGTCAGACCTCTGACTGTTCTTTATACCGCCATGTCAGACCTTGTGTCAACATCAGGTCTGTTTGAAGTGGAAACCCTTAATCATGTGTAATCACCAACATCTCTAGGTTGTGACTAACTGCAAAGGGGAGAACTAGTGGGAGAGTAGGGGACACCTTCAAAACCTCCAGAGACACCAGAGACACTCATTATGATGGGTTTTAGGTAAAACTAATACTTCATCGAACAAAGTCTTGAGCGTTAACAAAATCAACTTCATGTGGTCCAGGCTGACTAACAGAAAAGTAACACACCCAGGAGCTCTAGTCAGATCTGGGTATAAATTTGTAGATTGGTCGACCAGAGATGGCTATGTAAACAATGTGATTTACTGGCAGGTCTGGAACCAACGTCAAAAGAGCAACATGAGCCGAGGGATGTGTTACAGACAGTTACCAGAGCATCCAAAAGTCAGTCAAAACACTTGCCAGACATGGAAGGATGCTTCATAGGTGCAACAAACATTAGTATCTCTTGGTGAATTTTTATTGGGGGTGTAGAGGTGGGTGTCACAATTCTGGTATATATAAACCCTGTCGTATGTTGCAATTCTCTAATGTCTGGGGTCTACAGATGTCACAGTAGCATGATGCATGGTGGTGGGACAAGACGTGGACCACACAAATGCCTCGTTTCCCTAGAGTGGTACGGCATGAGTCGTACCACTCTGGGGAGGCAGCAATCTAAAATGGAGCTGACTTCTTCAGCAGATAATAGGAAGGGTGAATGTATTCCAGCAATGGAAAATTCCAGGTTTATCACTTTGAGCAGTCAACCTGTGTTTGCAGTTATGGTGCATGCATACCAGCTCTATTTTGATTCAGTTTAATCAAACTCTCAATAATTTGCCTAGAAAGTCCAGTTTGTTTGAAAGGTGCTGATGTGTAACTGAACTTTTAATGCGAGCTGAAGATTTGTTGATACTTGCTAAAAAAAAGCGAACTCTGGTCCGCCTAAAATCCCTGGTCACCATTTGGTTGAAGTGAACTCTGGTGCAGTTCAAATTCAAATGTGAATACCAAATGGACTACAACACAGGCCATTCTGGGTAAAAACAACCAAAACATACGTGTTTGACACTACTCCATTTTTGGTCGTATTTTTCAAATACGGAAGTTGCTCTCGTGTCTTCTTCCTGGTTTCCTCCAGTAGAAACTGGTGGGTTTTGGTGCAGCGCCCACATGGGCGAGGAGGGGAACAGGTTGCTCAAAGAACTTACTTCATTTGACAAAGTACAATGTGAAAGTGAAACACACCAGTTATATAGCAAATGTTGCAATTTTGGTTCCCAATCAAACCTAATCTACTGGTGTGACAACACCTGCAGAGATCGCTGTATATATATTTCATAACATCACTGTGTGTCCATTAACACGAAAATTCCGCAAATTAAAATTATGAAAATAGAGATAGAGTAATATTGAAGAAAAAAAAGCCTCATGTTCTTCGATAAAATATTTTGCGGCACGTTAAAATTAGCGTATTTCGCAAAACTGCAATGGAAACACTTTTTTTCATCACGAGTCATTACAACTGGTGGTAAAGACAATAAAGACATCAGGAAGCAGTAGGAGAATGATAATGGGATGTGTTTTTTATTAACTTATTATTGCCAGTTGGGTACCAGGACCCCTGTAACCTACAGTATCTGTTGTGTGATTTTTCTGTTTTCTTTTTTTTGTAGAAAGTGTCTGCTGACTAACCTTTAGCACTTGTGTGCCCTCAAACACACACGCATCCTGTTGTACCACTCAGGGCCTGGCTGGCCTCTGCCTGGGCCTGTTAACTCCAATTGAGGCAGGAGAAACTGGTAATGAATCCTGTCAGGGTTGACATAACCTGCTCACCACTGGTACCTGCAGTCGACCTCTTTCTGTTCTTCCTACTGAAATCAACAGTTAGGATTAGTTTGGGAGTCACGACAAAACTGTATGGCCTCAAAGTTAAAGTATGAAAGATTATGTTTACTTTTAATGCTGGCATAGCAGGCTTATTCTTATTCCACTTTGAAGTCTTTTTTTCATCTTTCTTCAGTGTCATGGGGTATTATAAGTTAAGCTTTCTTTGAGGGCAGTTTAGGTGGGATGTGTGAATGCGCACTTTGATAATTATGCCGGAATAAGACTTTTTGTACTCCTTAAGTATGTGTAAAAATGCATCTTCCTCTTTTCTAGCTATGCCATGAGACGGATCTGGCGTAAACTGCTGTGCCGTGTTCTGCATTTAATTAGGAGACTAATATTTGTTAAGTTAAGCAGGAGTTGAGCGTTTTTTCCCCATTTGTTCCCATCATGTCTCGTTATTATCAGCATGTTTAAAGCGGATGACTTGCTGTGTTTTCTCATTTGAATTTGTGGATCTAAAAAAACAAAAAACACCCCGTCACAGTCGTGCATCACATGGCCTGAGCTTCTATTTCTCAATAATTCATCCAGACAACTAGAATTATTGTTCTATGAATATGCACTAAAAATTCCTTTCCTGTGCTCTCTCTCTTTAGGTTTGTACAATTTTTGTGTGTATTTGAGTGTGTGTGCATGTGAACAAATATACAGCTGTGTGTATGCAGTGCTTTTCCGCCAGAAACAAAGGAGGTGTCAGGACGAATTAGCCCCCTCCCCACACACGCGCCCACACACACACACACACACACACACACACGCACACAACTGAACGCCAACAGGACTTAGGGATGCACCACAGGTTCTGCTGAGTCGCGCATGAGCCACGGTGTCTGCCTCTTCGTCTCTGCTCCCCCCTCTTCCTCCTCCACTCCTGAGTTGCTCTAACAAGGTTGTTGGAAGAGGATAAGGCGTGTTAAATGAATAATTTACACAGAAGAGCGCTCCTTATTTATTTAATACGGCTGAATGTGACTGAGTGGGCAGCATGCGTCCCCAACTGCAGAGACGCTGTTGGCTAAACGAGCTCTCACTCAGCTTAATGGAGGGCCAAGGCGACAGGCATTTAGAGCGAGTAAGGGGCTGCAACGGAGAGTTTGTTCTGTGCATCTCTGAGTGTTTGCATTCTCAAAACGGGCCATGCAGAGCTGAGCTAGTGTGTAAAACCACAGAGCTGCTGTCTACTGTATTCTCAGGGTCAATACACCATGCCTTCAAAGAGTCCAGGTTAGATTAGAGCTAGAGAGGCAACCGATATTTAGACCTGTATCGGTCCCGATATTGAAAAGAATTCTATTGGTGATTTGAAAGGTTGATTGCAGTTTATTTTACAATGTTTTACCGAGGTAGTCAAACTGGTGTTTTTGTCAGTTTCAGTTTCTTTATCATTTATTTTCCATTTTCTGTTCTACTCCTAACTGCACTGACTGAACAGGTTAAAGTTGTTGTTTTTATGTTTGACCAAACTTGTGAAGCTATTGGTGTATTTAAGTGTGCTGTACTGGTGCAGAGTTGTCAAGTTAATTTGTAATTTATTACATTTTTGTCTGTGTTTTTTTAAAAACCAGAAACATTTTAAGTTAATCCAGCACTGTTTTTTTGCATCAGATCGGTATCGGTCGATACTAAACCTCAGATATCAGTGTAGGAAGTGAAAAAAGTGGATCGGTGCATCCCTGTTTAGAGCCTCTCCCCAATCTGAAAATACTTCCTGAAATGCATGGGGTAGCTTAAGGCCTATAAAAGGTCCATAAAAAATAGTGGCCAAAATATTTTTTGTCTTACTATATGAGGCTCTTAAGCCTCATATAGTAAGCAGTCAGGACTTGAGTTGTAAAAAAATGGAGGAGCATCTTTAAAATTCAAGGGTTTTACCTGTTTATATGTTTAATAAGTTATTACATGAAGGAGTCTGTGGTTTGTGGTTTTGTTTACTTGAGGTTAGATTAATTTTAAACCTAGTAAGGAAGAGATATAAAAAAACAAATTAAAACCCTGCACACATTTTTTGTGACTACATAAATACAACACCGTCAATTATTCTGTTTATGTACATAAAGTAACATTTATTGATGAAAAATCACACATGGCTAAATAAATTTACTACTATAAGCAATGTAGCCAAAAGAAACAACAACAGAATAATGTTACTCGTTATGTGGTTGGATCAGTTGAAGGGTTCCCAATCCATCTAAATAACACAAATTACTGGAAAATTGTTGTTCCTTTCAATATGCTTATTTTGGGATTTGTTCATCATGTTCAGAGATAGTGCTGTCTTTAAGATATTTTTTACTATTTGAAAAGAAAAGTCCATGTTCATAAATAAAGTGACATGATGCATACATGCTACACGGATAAAATAACTGGAGTTTAACCCATCAAATACAACAAAAAAAGTCACAAACATAGGTTGAAATCGTATTTTCAAACATGCATTTAGCCCTCTAACTCCAATCAGGTCTATAAATGTAACTTATCTGTTACCTCTAATTCTTGTGTCCATAAAAAATAATCAAATACAAGCTTTTGAAAAAGAAACCGTTGTGCAAAAACAAAAAATGGGGCAATTTCACAGAGAAACTAAAGATAAATAGACTGCCTTTGTTGCATCACTTTGACATAATCAGCCTCTTAATTCAGCCTTCCAAGGATAAAGCCCCAGAACTTATACTCACCCGTCAAATAATTAATTTCTGGTTTCTTTAGCTCTACGTAACAGTTTGATTAAAAGTGAAAGCGAACCGTGATTGTTAGCTAGACTTTCACTGTAGCCTGTTTTAGCTAAATAAGATATCCATTGGAAGTATATCTACTGTACTTCACAACTGTGCTTTTACCCACTGTGCTACGTAACAAATTCAGGTGAAAATTTTGTTTTTAGTTTAAAACTATTTTTACACCATTTCAGGGCTTCGCTCTGGTGCTATTCATTACTTCTATTATTATTATTATTAATAATAATAACTGTTGCTAACATTGTTTTGTGTGTTACCAGGGGGAGTGTGGTGAGTGGGGGACAGGACCACTACCAGGGCACCACCCAGAGAGAGGAGGGCAGGGGCAGCAGCTGAGGGAGGAAGAGTTTTTCACCTGGTAAATGCTTTGCTTAATATACTTGGAGTTGTTCATCTTACTTATACTTGTTGTATGAATCCTCTATGTTTTCCTGTAAGACTGAAACATGTAAATGACCATGTGATCTAGATGTGCTATTGTGCAAAATTCATGCATAAGATTTTTTTCCCAGTAGAAATTAAGATCATCATCTTGAAAAAGTCCTTCCCATTCTGTCTCTGCCATCTTCCTGCTGTGGACAAAGGTAGCCCCTCTCAGCAGGAACCATCCTTCGCCACAGCTTCTGTGTGTTCCCCAAGAGAATAAAGTCCCACAGCTCACATTGACCTCATTATAAAAATAGCTCATCTATCCAGCAATCCCAGTTTCCTTTTTCTCCTCAGCCTTGAATATGGGACTGATCCATCCTACCTGCTGCTCCCTTGTCGCTCTATCAGTGTTTTTATCAGACTTAACATGAGATTAAAGCTTATGCAAGTGCTTGTAATAGTAAAATTTCTCCTAACCCTGTCATGCCCAATCTGGCCTTAATCTGTGATGCCTTTTAATCACGAAGACCTCTGCGCTACAATTCAGATTGTTTGCTTGATCTGGTCCCATTGTCTCCTGGTTAAGGAGCTAGTGTTATTTTTTTTTTTCTTTTTGAAAATGGAAGCTAACCGTTTCTGTCATATTAAGCAGTATTCACGTCTGTTTAATTTAACAAAAGCCTCAGTGGTTGTTCTTTTTCACAGCTGGCTTCTATTATTCCAGATTCTATTCGCTACTGTTTAAATGACTCACCAAAGACGACAAAGCAGGATGCTTGATTATAGAATTTAGTAAAGAATGAGAAAGGTTGGCCAAAAACTTGAGGCTATTTAATTTGTTCAAAGTTAACAACATTGTTACTGATACTTACCAAAATTGCAACATTTCTTCCAGTTGGTGCGTCTCGCTTTCACATCCCACTGTGTCAAATGAACCAAAACTTTTGAGCAACCTGTTGTCCTCTTCGACTGGGATGGTGCTGCACCAAGAACTCATGCAAAGGAAACACACAACCTCTGAAGAAGACACTGAGAGCAACATCCTTCTTCACAAAATGTAAACAAAAATGAAGTAGTGTCAAATTTTAGTGGTTGTGGGATTTCATTTTTCATCTTTGGGAAAAAAATACAAGGCATTTCTCCTGCTAGGCCTATACTTGTGTGTGTTTTTGGTAGCATTTACCCAGAATGCCCTGCGTTTTAGTCCGCTTCCTACTTTTCTAGGGTTTCCGGTCCACTTGTGTTCACATATGCATTCAAACTTCACCAGAGTTCACTTAAACCGAACTAAGATTAGGTTTATAGGCCCACTAGAGCTTGCTTTTTTTGGTCCGCATCAGAGTTTGATTATGCATTCACACCTCCCCAAACAAGCTTTCTAGAGGAACAAACTTGAGTTCCATTAAAGCAGACTAAACGGGGCTAGTCTGAATACACCCTGAAATACTTTTAAACCCTTGTCTTCTTTTGATTAATTCAGTGTTGTCTTAGTCCTGTTAGCTGACAGTTTTGTTATACGTCTATTCATTTGGACAGTAGGCTTCATAGGCAGCACTCATGGTAGAAAAGATTGAACGTTTCCATTCACATCTGACAAAATACCAAAAGGATTTTAAAAATGAAAACCACATTTTTTGTGTGTCTTGTAACACATCCCCTATTTCAAGACCCATTTATAGAACCAAGCAAACACATTTGCTCCTTAAGCTGTCTTTAAATATTTATCTTGAACAGGGTTGTCAAAGTTACCAGCAAGTGTGAGAAGGCGTGTTTGTTCCCATCTTTCCTCTGTCTCATCTGTTTATCCAGCACCTAATTCGACTGGAAGAGGTCCTTTCCTGTTCATTGGGAACAAGCTGGTTTGCATTGACCTGCTTTTAGATGCCCATGCTTCACCTTAATAGGAGAAGAACTGTTGGATTCATCTGCATAATTGTTTGATCTTGACAGAGCCGGCGTCATTAAGAACATTTTCACACTGCTCAGTGTTCAGTAACAGTACAGTGTTACCTGTGTTCTGAAGTTTAGGGTGAGACCAGGATCACTCTTGCCTGTCCTTCACCGCTCAGTTGCTTTGTGTGCATCTGTGTTGCCTTGCCCTCTTGGGGCAACGTTCCCCTCACCTGCACCCCCTCTTATCTCTTCTCATCCCCAACTTTGCTGTTTATCCGTCTCAGGGCTCGTCACGTCCCTGAACCTGCTCTAATTAGCATCCCACACAACACTGTTTATTTACCCAGGTACCTTCAGATGTGGAGGGAGGTGGGAATGAAAGAATTGAGGGGGGAAAATGGAGAGGGAGAAAGCTGGAAGGAGAGAGGGCTGGGAACAGGAAGAGAGGGAGAAACTGTGCAGACAATCAAAGAGCTGTGAGACTCCCTCATTCCGGATGAAGGGTGTAATGATGGTTAGAAAGACATGATGCTCAGTCGAGAAAGTGAGAGACGGATAAGTTTCCCGCCTCCCCATGCCTCCCCTCTGCCTTTTCCAGCGTTTCATCTGAGACGCAGAGTGCCTAAAATTAGCAATTTGGCAGCTTCCTTCCTTTCTTCCTCCCTTCCTTCCGGGGGAGCCATTAACGTTCTTCCATTACATCGAGAAATCTTTAAGGTGGGACTGGGAGTGTAGGTGTTTTCTGTTGGAGTTGGAGCAAAATCCACCTCAGTGTTTATGTGTAGGAGAGAAAACTCTTTAAAAATAAAAACTTTTGAGCTTAACGTCACATCAGCCACTCTGACAGTTCTCTCTGTAGTTCACTAGAGTCCAAAAGCCATCCTTTCCGAGCTGATGGATGCCAGTTACTGTTTCTCATCTGTGCTTGAATTTCTTTACTTTATTCATCCCAAAGTGAAATTAAAAGTTGTAATTCATACCATTCCAAAATTCTTCAGAGTCTTTGTGAATGGTGATGCTGTGAGCAGGAAAGATATCCGGTAGCGGTCGGTCTTGCAAACATCCAAAGACACTGTTGGTGGAAGACGGTCCCATGAGTGTCATGACATGCCAACAGCTCAAGATCAAGGAAACAGAAATGATACTCCACAGTAACATATTCTGGAAGACATTGGTTGTTGGCAAGCTCTGCTAATCTATCTCATTTTCTTTTGCTGCTCCTCTTTAAATCTCTGTCTGGCTGTTTGGTTTGAAACTCGGGCAGATAAAGCTGGAGCAGGGGATATAACTCTTGTCCATTAGGATTGATGAAAGAGATGTTTCTGCTCTGCAGCACAGTTCTAGAATTCAAGTGATTCTTGATTCTGCAAGTCCACCTTTAATCAGGCTCAGGCTTTCAGGTCTGGAGCCTGGTTTACATTGGATCAGGTTCGTCTGAATAGCTTTTTCCTTCCTCATAAATAAAACTCTTTTGAGAACTGCCTTTAGAATAGATTTTGTTTGATCTGCAAAGCAATTTAAGTGTAAAAACAGCAGAAAGGAACAAACATCTTCTCAGCTCTGGAGATGAACATTGAGTTTGCCTTTTGAGATATAAAAAAAGACATGTCTCATTTCATATTTCCCTTCAAACTGAGGTAATTGTTTTGTGATCCATTGCCTTCAAAATTTTGTTTGCTTCTGTGACCAATATGGCCTCACGCTCAGTTCGAATACAAGGGGGAGCAACCAACTCAGAAACCCAAAAGCCCCAGAACGATCAGATTTAAGATCTTTTATTACAAAGGGAGTCCCGTTAGTATGGACGATAAAAACAGTTTTTTCTACAGATTAAAAGTCCCAAAGTTCCATAAAAGAAAGTCACTACTTCCAGGTTATCAGCTGTGTTCCGCTTGCGTTAATCCAAGTGCATGTAGTCCGTCCACACCGTGTCCACAAATCTCCAG
>CAEGAF010036073.1:0-14965 GCA_903067075.1 Micropoecilia bifurca | reverse complement strand
TGTGTTTGGAAGGAACTTGTCACCGAGCATAAACAGCTCTCCTGGCAGAGATCCACCGAGCTAAAATACAACCCCCCATCCACCCCCCCCCCCCCCCCCCCCAAACCAACAACCTCCCACCCCCCCCCCCCCCCCCGGCGGGGGGTGGGGGGGGGGGGGAGAGGGGGGGGGGATCTGTCAGCTCCTCATCCTGTAAGTATCTGTCTTAGAGGAGAAATCTAACCTTTAACCTATTTTTATTTTCCATATGAGGCATTTTTCATTAGCAGTTTGATTGGATTAATCTGTATCATTGGTGCATTTATGAAATGAAGATAAATCGCCTGATTTGAATTTGTTGTCCTCTATTTTTTCCTACGTGTTCAAGTTTAAACCTAATGTCTTGGTTGGGGAAGAGTACATTGAAAAAGTCCAGCAGTTAAAGCTCTGCTGAAGTGTACAGGCGATTACAGTTTGATAACTGCATTATTGATGTTTGTCTCGCAGACACAGCTAAAGCGTGGCCACAGTTTAATGTGATTTAAAGGCGAGCAGGGCCAACTAGACCAGCCCAGAGGGAGCACAGTTGTGGCCTTGCGGGACGCCAGAGGCGAAGAGAAAAATCAATGCCTGGGAGTCACCTCCATCACTTTAACTAGGCGCTACAGACGTCCATGCCCCTCTCAGGGCCTAATTTGTGAAATAAACTGAAGTGTGTGATTGCTGCTGGGATCCCCAGTGCCTTGAGTGGCCCATTTCTCTGAACCCAGTTCTGTTCTAATAACCCTTTTAGCAGAGAACGTACATAAGGCCACTTGTCAGACTCCCCAGTATTATTTGACCATAAAGCGTTGAGCAGACTCTGAGAAACAGCTGTGCAGCCTTCGTTAGGGTAACAGCTCTACAAGTCCCCGGCTCCTGCTGTGCAGGTTGAAAGCATGTTTCAGTCCAATGGCATTCTGCAGTCAGGAACAACTCCTTTGCTCTATAAATATTCATAATGATCTTCTCTTTAGCATTTTTTGTGAACCCACCAAAGCTGAATGTCTTATTTCTTTTTTGTATCTTAGGTTGTCTTGAGCACCTCCCAACCCCACTAAGGGACAAGGGTGTATAGAGAATGGATGGATGGATGGATGGATGGATGGATGGATGGATGGATGGATGGATGGATGGATGGATGGATGGATGGATGGGTGGGTGGGTAGGTGGGTTGTCTTAAGCAAGGAAGTAAACAAAACTGTGCAAAAGAATCAAATTTAAATTTAGAAACCATCTGAGACACTAAACCCCGGCCGTGATGCCAGCCTCTCTGTACAGTAGATCTTTTAGTACTTATTAAAACATTGGACTTTCTTTGCAGCAGAAAGTCAAATGTGAAACTCCAGGGTTGGATAGTGAACATTCATTTAGGATATAAATTGTGTGCTTTGATTTGAACAGGAGCAGGAATGGCTGAAGTGAATTCAGACCAGCCAGGATCACCTGCAGCTGACTGTGCTATACTCACACTGGGACAGAAACACTAAACTGCTTCTGGTTCTAAATACAGTTGAACCCAAAATGATTCACATCTCTGACCTACAATTATCAGCAGCACTAAGAAACACACATAGAAACAACATAGACTTTTTATTTATTAGTTAAAATTTAAAATATGTGATAACCATGCATAAGATGTTTGCCTATTATTCTGATAATATTGGAATTATAGAAAGTTTATGGTTATGATTGCTATAGTTTCCCTTACAAACTTTTTCAGCACAGCAGTTCTTAAATGTCCTCACAAATATTGACATTGACAATTAAAAGCTGGTAAGTTATTTTATTTATGACCGACTAAACAAATAGTTCCTGATAGTTATGCAGATTAGTAACACAAATTTCACTTTCTTATAACTACTACATTCAGTATACTTTCATCAACTCTGATCTGTCATTTGAATATTTGACCAACTTTCATGTCAACTATTTTAAGAATGAAAACACTGACACCAGACATGAAGCCATTAGCTTTAACAAGACATTCACTGCAAAAACACAAAGTCTTACCAAGTATTTTTGGTCTCATTTCTTGTGCAAATATCTTAGCACACTTGAAATAAGATAAAACTTACACGTAATCTTTCAGCAAGAAATAGGAGCTCGTTTTAAGTCAATAATTCTTCAACAGTTATTAAAACATACTGGTTCCATTGGCAGATTATTTCATTTATAACCCTCATCCTGGCGGTTTCGCACTGACTTCTTATATTTGTTCTTTGCTGGCACAGTGTTTTCAGTGAATATTCAATGACAGTCTGACCTCAGAGGGAATTGTTGGGACGAGGACATTCTCAAACGTTTCTTAACACAAAACTGACAGACAAACATTTTTAATTTGGTGGCAGGGCTGTTAGTTCTACATGTTTTCCTGCTGTTTTTGGCTGCAGTCTAGAAATAGACATTCTTCTCTTTCCAACTTTACATTTCTTTCAGGGATATTTGTAGCTATCAGACAAGGTGATAAAAGGGAAACCTGCTTTTGCATTCCACCTCTTATTAAATTAGCCATCTCCTGGTAAGACCATCTCAGTATCAGTCATGCCTCACTGAAATGGAAATTTGTTTCTTGCAGGGAAAAGGGAGCATTAAACAGTGCCCTTCGTAATAAATGTAACCGGAATTGCAAATATGAGCAGTCATCAACTTTAAATGTTCTCTCTGGCGGCTGCTTTGTGGGGGTTGAGGAGCAAAGGTTTGGGAATGTGGCTGAGGACAGAAGTGGGTAAATGTAGCGAGTAATGCACTGCCTGAACAGACTCATGAAGCTGCTGTTTATGACCCATGAAAACGGTGTCATCCCTTGAATGGCAAAAAGATCTCTGTTACGTGGAGGAACCAAAAACAACCAAAACACAGGCAAAATGTTCTCACGTTTGTAAGTTGGGTAATTATTTTGTGTGTTTTAGGATTCTGAGAAGAAATAAAAAGAGAAGGGGTGCTACTGTGTCATGCTAGAAAAAGATCTGAGCTAGATAAAATACTTCCAGATTATATTCTTATTCCTCTTTGTGTGCAGAACAGAAGTTTGTACAATTATTAATTACATAAAACCATTGCAAGGGTAGATTTGCACCTCAAACTGGTTTCCAAGGAAACATCTTTCTGTGCTTTCACAGTTGATTTTGAGGAATAAGCAACAGCAGATTTTTGTCGACCCAGTTGAAGTCTGATTGTAAAAGACCAGCACTTGGTGCTGAAAATTAGATTTTCCTCTGAAAGCTGGAGCAACAGAAAAACATGTCCTGTTACATTGTCAGAGCAGTTTCTTAAAACTTGTTTTTGCTGGTTTATAATAACCCTAAGCTTCTGTTACACTGTTTACTCCTATGTTTGAAGAGAAGTCATAAAGTGCTTATTTCCCCTCTCGGGCACCATAAGAAACAAAATGCATTTTGACAAGTCCCACTGCTTATATGAAGTTTCTGTGTCATTTATGATGCTGCCTATTGATTATATTGTGTATTGGAATTACAGTATTTAGTGCATAGAACCAGCTCACCAGATGTCTTCAATGTTTCTTTACGGGCGCAGAGGGTTGGGGGGGCTGTGGGTGATGCTGCCCCCCGGCCCGGGCCCTGATGGGTGCCTATGGGGGCTCGGGTCTGGAGGTGCCAGGGAGGGAGGAATCGTTTCAAGTTGCTTAAATGTCTGATTATAGACGGAGAAAGTGCGCCCTCGCCTGTTCAGAAAGGTGTTTATAATGATAAAGTTACTGTCCCTCAATGGAATATATAGTAGTCAGTCCCAGTGACTCTTTCACTCACAGTTTAGCCAATGTTGCATCCTAGGTAAAAATAAAACGAGAAACGCGGCGGGAACCGCACCCACGACCCCGCAGGTGAGGGGCCCGGTCATTGGCCCCGCCCCCCCGGCTTGACACTGACTTGTGCCGCTAGTGTTTCTTTACTTATTTGTACTTGCATTTTCAACATACCTGTTCCTATTCCGTCTCCTCTCAGTACTGTTTCTTAAACCATTACTCTTATATTTAATTGTGAAGATACTGTAGTGATTTGGGTTTTTTGTATGTTTATTTAGGTTTTATGTTCTGTTGAGTCTATCTGTTATCCTGTCTACCCCTTGTCCCTTGTTTCTCCTGTTTCCCTGTGTATTTACACCCACCTGAGTTCCTTGTTCCTTGTTGAGTCCTTGTCTTGTCCATCGTCAAGTTGGTTATCCAGTTCACTGTCTATGCTTATATTACCAGTTGCTACCAGTTTGAGCCTTAGCCTTCCGCTCATCTGTGCTGCCTGGATTATTGTACTGACTCATCATAAATTCATCATTTCTCATCACTACCTGAGTCCGCCGCATCTTCCTCACCACTTAACACCGCAATTTGTGACGGTTACAGTAAATCATTTAAAAATCCCTATGTGTAATTAAATGTGTTGTATTTTTTATTTTTATTTATTCACTCTTAAAATTTGACAGCTTGAGAATGATGAAACTAAAATATTTCAAAGCAACCTCTTGTTGACAGATGTCACTTTTTGGAGTCACTCCAAAGTGACTCCAAAAATTCATCACTTTTTGGAGTCACAAAACTACATTTCCTTCCAGTACTCTAGCTGATGGAAAATGATCTTTATCCTTGATTGTCAGCAGGACGGAAATGAGAGAATGTGGCAGACAGTTATGTACTGGAACATGATGGGACCAGAATGAAAAGCAACATTAGGAAGTAGGTGGAATGACCAACACCCAGAAAGAGCCCTGACTGTAATAATGAGTTGTATGATCAGGTGTGCATTAAACTGCATATATATTTGATATATAATTTATAAATTATATAAAATAGAAGTCAGAGGCACAACTTGATATAGAAATCTAATTTCTGACTCTTCTGTAAGTATTTTGGGTAAGAAATGCTAATAAACAATAAATCACACACGCACACCTACACACATATGCACACACACACACAACAATTTGTTTTTATTGTACACTGAAGACATTTGGGTTTATGATCAAAAGATAAGCATGAAACAAGAGTTCTGAATGTCAGCTTTTACTTGCTGATTTTTACATTAGCATATTTCATCATTTGAGTTACACCACATCATTTTTAGGTGAGTAGATTTAAAAGAAAAAATAATCTTAAAGTGAATAGTATTTAATATTTGGTGGCTTGTTGTCCTGCCGCATGATAAATTCCTCCCAATTACTTGGGATGCATTTCTCTGTAAATTGTTTATGTACACTTCTGAATTCATTCATTCATCATCACTTGTATCATTAATAGAAATGAATGAACCTGTTCAGAAACAGCCACGTACGCCCAGCCATGGCATTACCTCCACCAGATGAGCTTGTGTGCTTCAGATCCAAAGCAGTTCTTTTCTTTATCCAGACTTTGGCCTTTCCACCATTTTGGTAGAAATTCATCAGTCCATCAGATTGTGTTCCAGAACTTTTGTGTCTCATCTCTATACTACTTTGCAAATTGCAATCTGGTCTTGTGATTCTTACTACTGATGAGTGGTTTGCCTCTATATTTCTGCCCTCGGAGTCTTCAAACAGTATATTATGAAACCTTCACCCCTGCACTTGTGGGGTTGTTGTTGATGTCACTACTGATGCTTTGGGATTTTTTTCATAGCTCTCACAATATTTCTGTCATCAACTGCTGCTGTTTTCCCTGGCCGATGAGACTTATTTGCAATAGTTATATGTCTTTCACAATGGACATGCATCTAAGATGAAAATTTCAGACCCTCCATGATTTCTAAGTGGGAGAACTTGCAAAGTCACAGAGTGTTCAAATAGTTATTTTCCTCACTGTATAATATAGAGACATATTTCTGAAATTCATTAAATATTTCATGATGAGAATTTAAGCAATTTAGGAAAGTGGATATTTATTAGATAGTACAATAATGTGTTCATGAAAAATACAATTTAATTCCTAAAATTAATGTAAAAATTTTTATTTTACACCATACAAAAGCTGAATATGTGTCACTATGATTTTTTTTAATATTATAATTCTTTGCATTTAGTGTTATCTATAAATTGTTCCAAACCTTTGGTTAGCATTAGTTATTATTTAACCTAAGTAGTACTAGTAGTAGTTTAATTATTATTATTATGCATATTGGATTTAAAAAAAACATTTTAAAGCTCCTTTTGTAAGTAATTTAGTTTTTTAGCTGCTAAAGCCAGGATTAGCCAGCAGCTCTCCAGAGCTCAGCTGCTGCTTGGGTTTTCTGTTCTGTACTGGATTTATTAAACTGTTGGCCGGTAAAGGTTAGAGGGGTCCATGCAGCACAGCTTCTTCTGCATGCACATTTTGCAGCGTAAGACACTGACACAAATAAACATAATGGAAGCAGGAAACATGATAAGAAAGCAAGTCGCACTAATTAACTGCTAATTCTTCTGAGGACTGTACAGCCTTGATAAAGGCAGGGAAGCTTACTGAAGTGCACACTGTGTTATATATTATGATTCCTTTGCAGCAGAATTTTAATTCAAGTTTCTGAAGATGTGCTGGGGTGGGTGTGTGTGCGTGTGTGTGTTTTCGACCGGTTCTGTTGGCCTTATTGGAGCAGCAGTCATGGGTTTGGCTGTCCTGGTCTTTGATGCCACCTAGAGCTCAGGCTGAGCTCTCTTTCTCTCTTTATGCATCACAGAACAGGAACAACTCTCTGCTAGTGCCCTTTAAAGTGTCTACCTCCAATGAAAGACGTGGCATTTCATTATCATATATGTATGTGTTAGTGCCAGCGGCTGTGGCAGCCTATAGGAATGTGCTGCCCTCCTCCTCTCTCTGCTCTGCTCGTCTCCTTTATCTCCTCAGAGGGATGGAGATATCCCACAATGTCACAGCCCATCAGCAGCTGCAGGCTCTTCAGAGAGGCAGCGTCTCTCACGCCTTTTCCCCAGAATGCATATCTCTGTAGTTTGGGCTACTGATGCACAGCTCAGTGCCTTAACTGTGTTGTAGCAGGAGGAGGCAGAGCGCTGCTGCTTCAAGTCAGCTGTTTCCCTGGATGAGCCACTCTGGCTGCGCTAGGCGCCTCATGTTCACCCCCATGAAGAACGGTGAGCTTCAGACCAGTAATTATATCAGGTCTCTTGAAAGTCATTAAATTTGTTATTCATCGTTGATGTGATGACAGTCTGCCTGATTGCAGAGGTTAAACAGGTTGTTTTAAAAGTGACAGCAAAGTACAAAGAGAAACTGTGAAGATGAAATACTTCTTTTTAGAAACTTGTTTTTTGTTATTATGGGTCTTCTGATTTTTTTATTTGCCTTAATAAGAGTGAAAATAAGGAATATATTTTCTTAAAAATAAATGAATCCAAAATTGTGATGCTGTGTTAAACAGCAGCAGAGAGGATCAGGCGCCGCCCTTATCCAGCACAATTAATATGCTACAGGAATTTAGCACCTTACATGATTAACCATGAAGACTTCTGTAACCACAGTAGGGATGCACCCATATGAAAATGTGGGCAAATATCTGATATTAATATTGCTGTTCTGACCAGTAGCCAAATAGCTACCAATGTGTGTGTGTGTGTATATATTTTCCATTAAGCTACCCACAATCCTTTGCTGCATCACTACCACTGTGACATGACCCCCTCCATAATAAATAAACATTGGCTCTTGTTATCAACCCCGTTTCATCAGCAGATACTGATGTTGCCATCAATTGTTTGAACTTTGGCATAAACTAGAGAGTTATATTCATTTCTTTTGACGTTTTGTAGTTTTACTCTAATTTTCTTCTATAATAAGCCACATTTACCCAGTTGCTCTCACAAATGTACATACACACCCCCATACACACTTTGGTGTGTGTACCTACCAACTCTAGATGACTTAGAGAGTAAATCCACTGCTTTACATTATTGCTACAGAGAGGGATTCCTCAAGTCTTTTCATTTTGGCTTCATCTGTTTAATAACCAGTGTGGAATATGTTGTGTGCTTGAGGATAGATTTAATAATATTAGATGATGGTAAAGACCTAATCATTTTATTATGTCTTGCGACAGACTGGCGACCTGTCCAGGGCGTACCCCGCCTCTCGCCCGGAACGTCAGCTGGAGATAGGCACCAGCAACCCTCCCGACCCCTCTAAGGGACAAGGGTGCAAAGAAAATGGATGGATGGATGTCTTGATACATAGCACCCTAGAGCCTACACTGTTTATATTATTGCTCTGTCAGTATAGATATTGATATTGTTGTCTTATAAAGTAAAAATCTCTGCATGTGATTTGAACAAGAGTGAAAAGAAGAAGGTTATTAGAAGAAATTTACTCACTTACTACACAAATATCTGCAACTCTTCCAGAACGTTCAAGGGTTTGATGAACACTAGGAATTAATTTCCAGATTCCAAACTACCAGGTTCATAGTCAGACTCGTGCTTTTTACCGCTTTTTACCGTTTCTTTCTTCAAAGAGTGGACTAAACTTAACAAGGTGCTGACACAAATAGGTATCTTTTGACTTGAGAAGTGCAGCATTAAGGAACTTCACCTGTGCTGTGTCTGTGATAACAACATCTGGCTGTTTCCATATGCTCTGATAAGGCTGTCAGAGTAAAGACTTTGTGTTTATCTTGTGCCCTCAAACACAAAGTACTCCTACTCAGAAAGCTTTTCATACTTGCTGGATGATGGCTGCATTTAAAATATAATTGCCCATCTTCTCCATCTCTTGTACCATTCAAATATGCGTGTTGCAGAGGCAATTTCTGCAGAGCCACCATAAAAGCCTAACCATAAGTATAGAAAGGTAAACAGTGGGCTTTATCTGGATGCAATTTTCAGATGCAGTTTCTCTTTCAGCCTGGCGCTTTACTGAGATTCGAAGAGACACAAAGATTAGGACTGTGCGACTCTTCATTCCCAGACAGGAGGGTGGAGCTGGGGGTAGAGGATGGTGGTGCGAGTGGGCCGGTGGGTTCTGTAGGCAGCCAGACAGCAGGATAATACCAGCACCAGTGAAGCAGTGCAGCACTGACACTCGCCTGCTTTCCCTCAGGCACAGGCAGGAATGATAGGTGGCTGAGGGGTTGGAGTGGCAAGGATAAAGAGCACATGAGAAATCCAGCAAAGGCCCTCAGGGGCCACACGAACCTCCGTCACTCTTCCCCCAGGGACACCCACTAAATCAGAACAGAAGTAGGCATGGGAGGCAGTTCTCTGGGTTTATGAGGTAGTTAGCATGGTTTAGCCCCTCCTCTCCTCTTGTTTCCCATTTAAGAAGTGACTGGACCTCTGATAATGAATGGCACCTCAGGTAATTGGAAAATTGGCAGACTTGTCTGGGAGATTTGGTAGATGGCACAAGCGTATACGATGGGGGAGTTCACGATGCGTCATCCTGCACTCAGATTTATATCGGCTCTACAGACCAACACCACAAAGCAACAGAGTTCAGGAAAAAATGGCACATTTTTCTTGAGAGAGGCCGCATATCAAGACTGTTCCAGAAGCACCACCAAGGTTCTTTTAGTAAGAGAAGATTTAGAGGCCAGTCTCTGCATTTACCCTAACACTAATTTACGGGTTCTAGACGTGGCCTTAGAACTCTGCTGGCAGAAAATATGATGGGCACCGTTAGGCTCATGTTACTGCAACATGCGGTAACAGTGCATGTTCAAGATATGCATTAATATAACTTAACACATATTAATTACAGTGTTAATATAACTTAACACTGTTATATTATGAAAATATGTGCTATGATGTTTGAAACTTGCTTTCGATTCACTACTCGACTAGATTAGTGTCATTTACTAATTCAGCTAAATAGGCTGACAAAGCAGAAGTTCACTTTTTAATTGTCACTGTCGCAATAAGCATTTAATTAATTATGAGTTTGATCATTTTCATTCCGATGATTAATATATTTTGTTTACAGTGAGATCATAATTCCATTTTATTTATGGTGTGTACTTTTTTCTTTCTTTTTTTATTTTTTATTTCTTAGAAATTTACCAATACCCAATAAACGTTGTCATCATAACAGGCCTATGGGTGCAATGAGGGCAGCAGGAGGTAATTATACCAAAGTCTCCAGATTGATATTGCATTTTGTTATGCGAGTTTGTTATGTAGGCTCCAAGAAATACAGTGGCATGTGACCAATACGGTGTTTTCTATTAAATTCCTAAAGTGTCTATTTCCATTAGCTGTTACCATCTCCTCCATTCTGACCCAAAGCAATAGATCTCATATTAACACCAAGGGGTCAGGTTTACTCCTCTTATGTTTATAATATAATAAGTCCACTTCCTGTGTTTGGAGCGCTCTCTGTTTCGCTTGGTGTTCATACAGACATTCAAACTGCACCAGAGTTCACTTCAACCGAACCCAGTCCGAAGTTTGAGTTCACATCAGAGTTTGACTACACATTCACACTTTTCCAAACGAACCACACTTTCTAGACAAACCACCCAGAGTTGGATTAAAGCTGATTGAACAGGGCTGAATCACTCAATTCTTCAGTTACCTTAGAATCACAAGCTAAGGTAACTGAAGAATTTCCCAAATCTCATATTTGGAAGATGTCGGATTTTTAAAAATTTGTCATTTGAAAACTTGTGAGTAGAAAAAAGACAAGCATTCTATATTTAATTAGTAAATTGGTGGAAATCGGAATCATGATCGGCTGTCAGTAAATAACTCTGAAACGTGTCTGACAAAAGGTTTTCTTTAACACAATAAGGACATGAAAGGAACGCAATAAACACCAATATGGGACATTTAACATCCAGTATATTTTTATTCACAGTTCACAGCATGATTAAATAAAATGTGAAATTTCAGAGCAGTGACTTTATATGTAAGTAGAACAAAACTACTCATGGGAGTCAGGCCCTTCTTGACTGACAGAAAATTAGCCCCCAACTATTGTCTGCTCTCGTCTAGCTGTCGGCGATTCATAGGGCGCCGTGGGCTGCAGATCCTAACCTGGTGATCACACATTCTAGTGTGTAGATGTGTCTATTAACCTCTGGAGGGGGGGTAATTGTATCTGTCAGAGCTGTTTAATCACCGCTGCAGCTCTGTCACTTTCACTTTGGCTGCTTTTCTAAATCAGCTGGCTCCTGCTCTCTCCATTTCACATTCTTCTTTGTTGCATTTAAAACTCACATTTACATTTACAGTGTCACCATCTGGATGCACTAGCCGAGCACATCACTGTGAGGTAATTCACCTGCAAACCAATCAACAGATAATACTGACATAAATAAATTATGCTTGGTTCTTTTCGATTTTTTTTCCAAAAAAAGATCAATTATTGTAATATAAACCTCCCTGACACACCAGTAACCTGTTGTGGTCAGTGGATGTTTCCCTGGGTGATGACTATATATGGAGTGATTATATACTAGCAGCATGCATGGTCATAATGCTTTTTTTTAGATTATTACAAAGATAGATAATTTAGTTACCAAAAAAGACTGTTGTAAGGAAAACATGCAAAACAACTTCTGGCTTCTTATTAAAAACAAAATAAAGGAAAGATTGGGTTCTTATGATCAAGTTGAAGTCTGATAGTGATGGACTCAGACCTGAACCTATAGTCACATAAAGACAGTTACAAAGTCTGGCTTCTATCACCTGAAGAACATTTACAGGATTAGAGGACTAATGTCTCAGGGAGATCTTTCATAATTGGTTACTGTATTATGTTTTATTGTGTAAAGTACTCTGAGTGGCCTTGTTGCTGAAATGTGCTGTACAAATCAACTTGTCTTATATGTTACCCAAGGACCAAGCTTTGGAGTAGGGAAAGATTCTGAACGTGAACCTTAAACGCCAAAGACAATGTGTGTCTGTGTAAACCACTTCTTGAAAAGGATTATGAAACAAGCCTTTGGAGCACAAGCCTGATAGACAGGATCCACCCCATAGCTAAAGCTGTTACCATGGCAACATGATCAACAGTTCCACCACACAACTCACTGATGTTGTCCAGTGATCCATCTAAACGTTTCCTCTGTCTGGTTGGACCTTCAGTATTTATTTGCAGCACTCATTTTTTCCTCAGTGTTTGAATCAAAGCTGCCTGTAGGTACTGTGAAAAAAACCCAAACATTTCAGTTCAGCTCCCTGTGTTTCACACAAGCCTCAGTCAGTCGCAGTGGATGAGCTGGGGAAGTGCTGGTGACCTCTGGAGGTCACAGCACCATGCAGTCTGCTGCCCACAGAAGCAGGATGGACGCTGACTGACTGCAGTCGGTTCGCTTTTGCTTTCACAGAACGTTTTTTACCAGGTTTCACAGTAAACTGAACTTTACTGCAGTGTTTTACAATCAGGATCAAATTGCAGTTGACTGAATTTGTGTATATGTGTGGATTAAAATGAGTGTATTTAATTTGTTTCTTGTTTAGTAAATCGCCTTGAGACACCATTCGTTCTGCGTCTGCACTATATAGATAAACTAAATTGAAATTGAAATGAACCACTGCATGGGTCACTGATACCAAGTATTCTGGTGACAGTCGTCAGAAGAAAAGGACTCGCTTTTGCACATCAGAGTAGCAACGCTCTTCATTTTAACTAGAACTGTTTTCACAAGCAGCCATGCATTACTGTGGCAAATTACAGGCCGGGCCTTTTCCCTCAGAGAGTCGATCTGTCAAAACTCAAAGCTTTTGCTTTGCTCACAGTAAACAATTTTCTGCATTTTCTGCTTTTATAGATTTAGCTAACTCTGTTTTATTATTGTCTGGCTGTTGAGTTATACACCGATAGCTGAAGTCCTAAATATTTACTGGGAAAGCATTTACATTGTAAGTAATAATGTGGAAAATCAAGTTAATTGGAGCCAGTCTATGGTGGAAAGGTGGCAGCAGGATGTTATGTGGATTCAGGATAACAAGAAGTGAGGCAAACTTCCTTTAACAACAAATACAAGAAATCTTTCCCTCACATATTAACAGTAATCTGTTCTCCAAATGTTTCCATATTAGAAAATAAACTGAAATATTTTAATTGAATATGTCTTAATGAATAGTTGTTATACAACCATAGCCAAAAGTTTTGAGAATGATTCAAATGTTAATTTTTTACAAAGTCTACTGCTTTGTACATTTTAATGACTTTTTAAGGTTTTTGTGGCACTAGTGCCGTTTATTTTCTGTAATCAGACAGGAACTGGGTCCCAAAGGTTGAGAAATGGACCCTCCAGTGCTGTGTGAACATCTGTGTTTACAGCCCACCTGCTCTACCGCTATGCCACACGCCATCCTGCTCGCATTCATTATGTGGTTATTGCCAGAGAATGTTTCCTCTGAAGGACCTAACATGTGTTGCGATGTGTCTGCAGGAGGATGAAGAGCAGCCACAGGAGGATGACTCTGTCAAACAGGAAGCAGCAACTCCGGACAGTCCAAACTGATCCCGGGTCAGACGCTCCCCACCTTCACATCCAGCCTTCGCCTTTTGTGTTCACACTGCAGCACATTTGAACTTTGTACTAGCCTCCCAAAGTTTCCATTCAGCCATTTCTGTTAGCTTCTGCTCCTCAACATTTAGTATTCCTGAAGAAAACTAGATGAGCTGTGATTGTTTTGTATGTTTCATGGGTGGAGTTTGTATGTCTTATTGCTAGAGCTGCACTGATGGACTAGTTAAAGTCCTTTTCTGGAGGAGAGTGTGAAGGACGTGAGCCAGCAGAGTACAAACAGCAGAGTTACCCCCATTACATCAGACAGACAGACAGACAGACACCTGCAGCAGTTCCACCTTTTTCCAAACAGTCTATTTTCATATTTTAGTGATGTGTGTTCCTGCAGAGTGTCCCGTTTACAGAATGAAGTGCTAGCACAGAATGGCAGAACTTTCTTCAGATGCATTTCTTTTGACATTTGACTTGATGATTTTTACTCTCTACTTTTAGCTTATTCATAAATTCGTCGTATTTCCTTTTCATGTCAGGCTTCTCTTGTCACCTGTAACACTAATCTGGAATCTTACTTGTGTACACACTTTTTTAAAAACTTTATTAATGAACTATTAAAAAGTAAAATTAGCCAGCGGTATGAACTGCCTGTGGTCTGAGGTTCAGACATGCTTCATGTTTGGGCTTTTTGTCATCATCTCACATTTACGTTGTGCAGCTGAATGTTTTCCAGGAGCAGTGGTCAGACCTCAGATCCCTTCCTCTTTCTACAGTGTTTTTCAACTAATGCAAAGGGAATCAGACATGAAGAGTTTATTTTTCGAGACTTGCCCTCAGTCCTTCAGTCTGACCAGAGCCACTGTCCAACTGAAAACCTGTCAGAACTTCAGTCCTTCAAAGTGCCAATGGATTTGATGGGGAGAAATGTTTTCTTATATATAATAGATACCAATGCAAAATAAATATATGAAACTATAAATCGTTGAGTTTTCTGACCTTATTTGCTTGGAAAAGCTCTGCTGCGTGAAGGTTGTGGACACAGCAAGAAACAGAAAGAGAAAGAGAGAGAACATATTGTTATATTTGTGCTTGATAAAGACCAGACGTTGTGTGATGCTCAGATACTTTTATTAAAGCATCTTTTCAAAGGTCTGTTCACACAGCATGCTCACAGGTGTCTCTCATAAGACTCACTAAGACTCTCTCTACTTCTATTATTCTGTTCTCTACATTTATACATTCTCATGACTCATGCTCGCCACCTGGTGGACATAAACATAATCCATTCAATCATGACATCCTCCTTTCTTTAAAGTAAGAATGTTACAATAGAACAATCCTATCAATCCTTTCAAAGATCAACATACATTGCATGAGACAGACAGTTATCATATAGCTATACTTAATACATTAAAAACATCAATTACAAAATAGACATATCAACTTTTTTTTCCTTTCATTTTTTTTTTTTACAAGTTGAGTCTGTCAGGTTTTTTCACCACTCTGGTAGATCTTCTTAACACAGGTAGGTTGTCCCCAAGACTGTCACAGGGTGTTTCAGT